>NQII01007853.1:74105-77343 GCA_002778355.1 Clitarchus hookeri | reverse complement strand
TATATATATATATATATATATATATATATCCTGGTGGAGACGAGAGGACGAGCTGGCGGCCATATCAGATGACGTAACGCTGAAACCTCCTGCTCTGTCAATCCTCATCAGCAGCGTCCATCTTGTATTTACCTCGGAATTTCTCTTTTTTTCCCATGCTCAACTTTTTCCTCCATCATTCCACCTTGTTTGTTAATGCTCTTGCATTCCGATTATTTTACCTTACACTCTGGCATTCCGAATTCTTTTTCTCATGCTCACTCATTCCTTCCTTTCTCTATCTTGCATTCTATATCACAGTTTTCTCATTCTTTCTGGTATCCTTTATTTTCTCTCTTGTCTCCCACCCCTTTCCTTTCTCTCTCTTGCTTTTTACATCCTCCATCTTCAATTCCCGCGCCGCCAGTCGTCTGTTGCAGGCGGCCATCTTAAATATTTGCGCCCGCCACGAGTGTCCTAAGTTCTACCATTCGAAGCTAGGAGCGCTGGTATCGATGTAGTCATCTTGTGTGTGTTGGTAATCACATCGCCTGCAGGGGCGTGCCAGCATCGGGGAGTTTATTTCAAATGGTGGCCGCTAGGACCGCTTCAATTTTTTTTAGTTGGTGGTTGTTTGGGAACTCAAAAAATGCCGGAGGCATGCGGGATCGTTCCTGCACCCCTTGGGTTGCCAGTCCGATGGCTAGACCACGCGACCACCATTGCATGAGAGGTGTAGGAGATGAAATAAAGTAAATACTTGTATTGGCCTACGCACTCCCCAGATGATAAACATGTCCTGGCAAAAAAAAAGAGGATGATTAATGACCAATACACTGCTCTGGCATTCCTCGTCAGCAGCATTACTCCTATTTTTCTCTCAGAATTTACATTTTTTCCTCTAAATTTCCCTTCTTTTCTCTATTCCCTACACCCTGCTCTATCATTCCACCTCGTCTCTTCATGCTCTTGCATTATGGTTTATTATCTCGAGCTCTGGCATTCCGATTTTTTTTCTTATGCTCCCTCATTCCTTCCTGTCTCTCTTCCACACCCATTCTCTCTTGCATTATATCCCTTGGTTTTCTGATATTCTTTCTGGTCTTCGAGTTCATTGTCCCGTCATGCAACTTTAATACACTACCTTGTTACAAGCATACATTCTACGACCTATGCCAAGTATGCATATGCTAAGGACAGCAATACAAATCACACAAACATATATGCTAACTGTACATTTACTAGACGCACTTATGCTAATTGAGCACTCGTCAATCACACCCACCATCTGGCCTCCGTCCCCGCAATCTTGGATTCTGCCCACACCTGCTCTATCTCTTGGTTTTCTTATATTCCTTCTGGTGTCCTTTTTTCTCTCGTGCCTTCTTACATTCCTTCTNCTATCACCCCCACCATCTGGCCTCACCTGCTCTATCTCTTGGTTTTCTTATATTCCTTCTGGTGTCCTTTTTTCTCTCGTGCCTTCTAACATTCCTTCTTGTCTCCCATCTCTTTCCTATCTCTGTTTTTTTATCTCCTCCATCTTTAATTCCGGCACCTGCTGCCAAACATCTGCTGTAGGCGGCCATCTTCAATTCTCGTGCCCGCCACCGGAGTGTGCTAAGTTCTACCATTCGCAGCTAGGAGCGCTGGTGTCCATGCGGCCGTCTTGTGCGAGTTGGTTCACTTGTCGTCGGAAGGGGTGCGATGGTGGCGTCCATTTCAGTACCGTCGATGGTCGCTAGGGGCGCAGTCGTGATAGGTCAAATTCCGTCGCACATAGGCTGGGACTCTCTTTTTTATGCACACGCGTTTCGACACAGGTCAGCTCAAAAAATTGCTGTTAGTCATGCGGTTTCGATCAGACTACCCTTCGGTTACCAGTCCGACGTTTAGGCCGCACGACCACTATTGCATGGGGAGTGTTAGGAGATGAAATAAAGTAAACACTCGCATCGGATGTGCGTAAGGGCGTAGCTCCCAGCCTACCATGCGCTGGAATTGGACCTTACACGACTGCTCCCCTAGTGATCATCGGCGGTACTCAAATGGACGCCACCATCGCACCCCTGTCTGCGTCGATTGAACCAACACATGCAAGATTGCCACATCGGTACCAGCGCTCCTTGCTGTGAATAGTAGAACTCAGCACATTCTGGTGGTGGACGCGAGAATTAAAGATGGCCGCCTACAGCAGATGTTTGGCGCCAGGTGGGGGAATTTATTATGGATGACGTAAAAAGCGAGATAGAGAGAGAAAAGAGGTGGGAGACAAGAAGGAATTGAGAAGGCATGAGATAAAAGGAGACCAGAACGAATATGAGAAAACTAAGGGATAGAATGCAAGAGAGAACAGGCGTGTGTGTGAGAGAGAGAGAGAGAGAGACGAAGGAATGAGTGAGCATGAGAAAAAACATCGGAATGGCAGAGCATGAACATGAAGAGACGAGGTGAAATGATAGAGAAGGAAGTCTAGAATAGGGGAAAAATGTAAATTCCGAGGGAAAAAAAAAGAATTTCCGAGGAGAAAACAGGATGGATGCTGCTGACGAGGAATAACAGAGCAGGTCGTATTGCCAGAGCAGTGTATACATCATTAAATATCCTCTTTTTTTTCGCCAGGACATGTTTATCATCTGGGGAGTGCATAGGCCTGTGTGAGTATTTACAGTATTTCATCTCCTAACACTCCTCATGCAATGGTGGACATGTGGTCTAGCCGTCGGACTGGCAACCTGAGGGGTACCGAAACGATCCCGCACGCGTCCGGAATTTTTTTGAGTTCCGAAACAACTACCAACTATAAAAAAATAGCGGTCCTAGCGGCTGCCGTTTGAACGAAACTCCCAGATACTAGTGCGCCCCTGCAGGCGAGGTGATTGCCAACACACACAAGATGGCCGCATCGATATCGGCGCTTCTAGCTGCGAACGGTAGAACTCAGCGTGCTCTGGTGGCGAGCGCGGTAATTGAATATGGCCGCATGCAGCAGATGACTGGCGCCAGGTGCCGGAATTAAAGATGGAGGACGTAAAAAGCAAGAGAGAGAGAGAGAGAGAAGAAATGGGTGGGAGACAAGAAAAAATAAAGGAGACCAGAAGGAAAATGAGAAAACCTCCTGATAGAATGCAAAATAGAGGAAGGAAGGAATGACTGAGCATGAGAAAAAATATCGAAATGCCAGAGCATGAGATAAAAAAATCGGAATACAAAAGCTTAAATTAAATAGACAATGTTGAATGAAAGAGCAGAAAGTCGT
>NQII01007853.1:14105-71605 GCA_002778355.1 Clitarchus hookeri | reverse complement strand
TGATCAGTGATGTGAATCGGTTCATAATGTAGAGTAGAGTTACTGTTTCGGAATCAGTTACCTTCAGGGAAGGTCGTGGGCCATCGAGCCTCGCAGAGTACAGTACCGGGTAAATATAAGCTTCCTGTGCAACACGTTGGCGATTGTCTAAAATGTGCACGGAAAGTGTTAAAACGTACTCGTTCAACACGTACTTGTTTCTTATCGGTAGCAAAACTTACCTCCCTGCCCTCGTAATACTCCAATCCAGCTCAAATCGTCGAGACTTGCGTATAATTGAGAAAGCAAAGCATATGACGTACGACTTTTTAACAGTTTGGCATGTTATGTTATTTCCTTTCATTAACTCTTTCAGACCAACAAGCTATGCAAATAAGGGATGTTTTTTTCAAGCGTAGTGTGTTTGAAGTACACGTTTTTCCACGAAACTATTAAACGTGCTGTTATGTTTTTAATATCTTATACTAGGGACTGTGAAATGTTTATGTTATTATGAGAGAAGAACCAGCGTCAATTATGAATACGAAACATGTATTTAATACATTATTAGCAGTTACTGTAAATTACAGGATGGTTCACGAGGAGTTACCGCCACTCACAGGGCTTATTCCTTACATCATTTGGAGCAAAAGATGTCATGTAAATGTTGGTCCTATTCCAAAGATTTGCAACTAATTGGGAATGCCCAGATTATTGCATGGAGCATATTGTTTACCAAAGGACTGCCCAAACACGTGAGTAACTACTTGTGCATATTATGTACGCCTCTACAGAAATCAAGGAGAGCCGTTTGCCGGTACGTAGAGCAACACGCGCGGTTCATAAGTGCGAAGCCAAGTGTAGGGAATTATACGGTAACATTAGCGAACATCTTTTGTAAGCTTGTTAGACGCAATTGTTTCGCTCAACTGTAAACAATGCTGTCTGATAATACATCACTGTATTTACTTCTGAAAGGGTTATTATTTTATTCGTCATTTTTCAAATGTTTCAAATTACTCTGTAAATATTGGGAATAGGACCCACATTTATATGACATATTTTGCTCTAAATGGTGTAAGGAATAAGCCCTGTGAGTGGCGGTAACTCATCTTGAATCATCCTGTATTAACTATTGGATAGGGAGGTCCTAACCAATTGCAGTATATGACTAACCTAAATGATACCGTGGCCTTAGGCTGTGTGTTGTGACGGAAAGCGACGAGCGGCACGTCGAGATGCTTGCATCTTGGTGGCTTCATCTCGGCATGGGTCCACATAGACATGTTTTCCGGAACATTTCCGGCTCTCCGCACCTCCTCCCCTCCTGTACCTGATCCGCCAAGGTATCACAGGAGACAACTTTCAGAGCCTAATTTCTTATGGACAGTCCGGTATTACTACCTTGAGTCTCTAGGAAACATGCCCCTCCACTTGATTGTCACTACAGTCAAGCTTCATAGGTCTGAACGACTTCCACTCTAACATGGTGACGGTTGACCAGACAGACCAGACCGTATACATAGAAAGGGTTGCAAAGTATTATATAGTTTCTGGTCGCGTAATTGTCACAAATGCCGTGCCCCCGGGAGGGGAGCTCCGCTGGCGCTTCGCCGATGTGGTTAATAAACTATTATTGCTGTAATTTGTTTTGAATTCTTCGCCTGGCCTGGATACCGACGCGTGTCGCTGCAGTTTGCTAGGCTCGTCCGCCTTCACTCAATCATAACAGTGCGTCCAATGTGCTGTTCTACAAAAAGAACACACACTTCAGATGAGGCCTGTTGAGTGTTTTCACGACGTCACACGTATCAGAAACAACATTTCAGAACACTCCAGCAGATCTAAAAGCTGTTGTTTTTCCCTCCCTTCAAATTTCTGTATCTCAATGTACACCTATCGGATACATACTCGACGGCCCTGCATTGAACCTTGGCACAGAGAACACTGCATGCCAGTTGACAGCCTTACGCTTAGCGGTGATTCTGTACTCGATGCGCGTGCGAGTGTAACCCTTATCGCTCCTGCGCTTCTAGGCCTTAAATATGGATAATATCTCCATGTAAGCGGTCCCTGTAATCTGTCACACCACATTTCTCGTTGCCACGACCAGTGAGCTGTAGACTTAAGGCCCCCGTCTACCTATAACTTTTCCCACGTTTAGGCCGAGAAGCGCGGGAGCGATAAGGGCGACACTGCCACGCGCATCAAGTACGCCATCGCCACTAAGCGCAAGGCTCTGAACTGGCGTGCAGTGTTCTCGTCGTGCTGCGTGTACCTATGGGACTTTCAGCGGTGACCATATTATTTTATTAGTGGGAAGTCTTTAGGAAGGTTCAGTGCAGGCCCCTATAGTAGTTTTGTATGTATCTGATGCGTGCATTTTGAGCTACAGCGCCTTGGAAAGGCCGTTTTTAGCGGGTTTTGGAGTACTCTGAATTGATGTTTCTAACGTACGTGATATTTTGAAAGTACTTAACAGCTCTCGTCTGAAGTGTGTGTTCTTTTCGTAGATCAGCACGTTGGACGCACGCTTAATAGTTTCGTTGAAAAACGTGTATTTCGAACACTCTGCAACGCAGTTCAAGCGCCAGGTAGACGGGCGCCTTAAGTGCTCTGCTATGGTGATATGAACCATCCGTAACCTAGAACAGAAAAACTATTTACCGATCAGATGCCTCACAGCCACAGGGAAGAACATTGGCGGAAGATTACCCGCCTGTGCGTTGTGTACACAGCATTTGTACACTGGGCTTGAAACATTCACCGTGCGGGTCAGACTCGCATTCGTTGGGTTGTGGGTTCTCGGTTTAGCAGGTGTCNGCCTGTGCGTTGTGTACACAGCATTTGTACACTGGGCCTGAAACATTCACCGTGCGGGTCAGACTCGCATTCGTTGGGTTGTGGGTTCTCGGTTGCGTAGCGTAGCGTTGGCATTCTACGACTCGCTCACGTCTCGTTTTAACCTCTGCATCACCCCCCGTTGTATATTCAATCTTTCGAATTAAATGACTCGACGTGTAGACACCTGTAGCCAGGTTCCCGTTCAGCATCACTAAGCTCGCTTCGCGCCTTTAAACAGACACCGTTCTGAACAGTGAGCGAGATAGATTCGTCAGGAACGACGTAATGATGGCGCGGAAGAAGTTAACGTTCACTGTCACGCCTCGTAAACCCACGCAAGATGTCCTTCGCCGAGATCGAGTCCCTCGCCTCGGTCGTCGCCTTGCCACAGCCGATCAAGGACAACCAGGCAAAAAATGAGCATTGCAGAATGAAAATTTGCTACCGCCGTGCCACCGAGATGCTCGAGTTAACTTGTTGGCCGTTGCGTACAGTAATACTACCTGTTTAAATTCGTGAAACTTCGCTATATTGTCGCATGTAGTGTGTTGTAATTAAGTAATGAAAACTCTTAAGGCGCATATTTAATAAGACGATGTCTACTTCAGAATAAAACTGGGAATTTATTTGTGTCTTATTTTAATAAGCTATTAATGTACACAAGGGTAATGTAAAATCATAGTATCTGACCAATGACCGTTTTGAAATTTAATATTTACCAAATGTCAATATGTAATGGTGGTCTCTCGTGTTTCAGATTTTGGTAATTTTAACATCGTGTTAACCAACAAGTGGACATTACATAGAAAACTAATATGGGGGATCAGTAAGTCACATATCTCGGCAAACGATCGCGAAAATTATTGAAAAATAAAGACGTTCAAATGANGACAAATGACCGTTTTGAAATTTAATATTTACCAAATGTCAATATGTAATGGTGGTCTCTCGTGTTTCAGATTTTGTAATTTTTAACATCGTGTTAACCAACAAGTGGACATTACATAGAAAACTTATATGGGGGATCAGTAAGTCACATATCTCGGCAAACGATCGCGAAAATTATTGAAAAATAAAGACGTTCAAATGANTATATGGGGGATCAGTAAGTCACATATCTCGGCAAACGATCGCGAAAATTATTGAAAAATAAAGACGTTCAAATGAAATACATGCATGAAGTAATCCTCCGTGCCGCACACATGAAACGGCACGTCAGCCATTAGAATTTGTTTTATAGTCTCATGCCGATGTAGCACTTCAAACAAAGAAATACCGAAAGAGGTATTTAGTTATTTTTATATAGTAGGCAAGGATTAGTTGTTAAGTCTTCTGACATGGAGCGGTATCACACACTGACATAAAATGCAGTACATACTTGCGCGTCTTCGAAAGACAGAATACTTCACTTTCGTAGGCTGAAAGATTTTATGGCACGAGAAAAACGGGACTGTTCTCTAAATCGGGAAAAAAAAAAAAAAAAAAATGTACCCTTTCGCTGAAGTTCACAATATGTTAAGTATCCAAGTTCGTGACAGCCGGCACACACTCGAAGAGCAGACCAAATCTTAATTGACCTAAACTAACCTAAACCTCAACTAACCTAACCTCGCCAAACCTGAACTAAACTGACCTAACCTGACATAACCTAAGCCAACATTAATTGACCTAACCTGTAACAATCCAGTCCTGTCGAGGTCCAGCCATGAATTTTATGGGTATTCGTAAGGTCGCTAATCGCACCAGGCTNCCATGAATTTTATGGGTATTCGTAAGGTCGCTAATCGCACCAGGCTCCGGACAAACACGGGCTTCCATTCTTGTTTTTGTCTGTATGGACAAAGCAGCGGCCCATCGAATGACTGGAGGGGAAAGGGGGTTGACCGATACCAAACAAACACACTGCCTAGGACTCCTTTTTTTTTAAACTTTTAATTGTTCTATTTGTAAACGCAGCTCCCACGCCGGTATAGAGTCATTTGCGTTGCAAACAAGACGCAANTAAATTGCAACCGTCTGCGATTGAACCCGCGGTAACGCGATGTGTAATACGCATGGCCGATCAGTTTGATGCTGGCGCTAAGCGGGACTGGGGACTTATCTCGAAGGGCAGAACCTGTTCAGTGCCGCTAAACGTACGGAAATTCGTGATCGTGTACAATGTGAGTAAAAAATTCTGTCTTCTACGGTTTTATGCGAGAGTTTTTGGATCAGACTATGTCAACAGGACATTAAAAAAAATAATAATAATAATGTCACTCCTGTGCGAAAACGAAGCTTCTTTTTTACTGGTAAACTTTGATTTACCCACCTCCAACCAGATGCAGCAAAACGAACCCTCACGTCAATATTGTCTCGCTGTCTGGAAACAGTAAGCTCTCCAGTTTCTAAATTGTTTTGTCCGACAAAGAAGTTTGACGGCGCACCTTTGCGGCTGCGCCCGTATCGGTGAGACTACTGTCGCACGAAATTGTTCTGTTTGCAGTTTTTTTTNACGGCGCACCTTTGCGGCTGCGCCCGTATCGGTGAGACTACTGTCGCACGAAATTGTTCTGTTTGCAGTTTTTTTTCTTTCTGGTTTCAGGAACTGATGTTAACATTTATTAACGTTGATTTAAAATATACCTTGGTTTAAAATATTTTTGCTGCCTGGAACGAGAGTTTTTTTTTTTATTGTTACGAGAATTAAAAAAAATGATATTGACAACAACACGGGCCGAAGAAGTCGCCTCCGCACAACACTTCTCACTCGTTAACTCTGTNACGGCGCACCTTTGCGGCTGCGCCCGTATCGGTGAGACTACTGTCGCACGAAATTGTTCTGTTTGCAGTTTTTTTTTTCTGGTTTCAGGAACTGATGTTAACATTTATTAACGTTGATTTAAAATATACCTTGGTTTAAAATATTTTTGCTGCCTGGAACGAGAGTTTTTTTTTATTGTTACGAGAATTAAAAAAAAATGATATTGACAACAACACGGGCCGAAGAAGTCGCCTCCGCACAACACTTCTCACTCGTTAACTCTGTNAAAAAAAAATGATATTGACAACAACACGGGCCGAAGAAGTCGCCTCCGCACAACACTTCTCACTCGTTAACTCTGTAAATCGTAACCTCGTTAAAGCCGAGACATTTTTGTTGTTACTGGTAGAGGTTCGTGAATTTCGTGAGTGACAGGTTATAATTTTAATAACTTATCATTCTAGTGTGTGTTTGGAGATCAGTAGTTTCGACATACCCTGGATAACACTTTAACCGGTAATAAACAGTATGTAACGATGTTACCAAATCACATGCGAATTAAATTGAATAAAGACACTCACCGTGAGAGCATCCAGTGAGTAAACAATTGTGTCACGATTGTTTAAAGAACTAAGAAATCCAGGCTGCTGCTAAATAAACTTCACGCGTATCTGTGTTATTAGGCCTAGTAACGTGCTCACTTTTATGCACGAAGACAAAGCGAAAGAAGGGGCCGCGGTGGTGTAGTGGTTAGACTACTCGCTTCCTACCTAGGCGAACCGGGTTTTGATTCCCGGCGGGGTCGCTTCCTAATTTTCACGCGTGGGAATCGTGCCGGGCGATGTCGCTGGTCGGCGGGTTTTCTCGGGGATCTCTCGTTTCCCCCCGCCCCTTCATTCCGCTGCAGCTCCATACCCACCTCACTTCACCCTCATCGGCTCNCGGGGATCTCTCGTTTCCCCCCGCCCCTTCATTCCGCTGCAGCTCCATACCCACCTCACTTCACCCTCATCGGCTCTCAAAGACCGCGGTGTTAAGAGCCGCTCAAATCTTTCCACTCCATAAAGCGAAATACGTCTTTAAAACGCTAAATTGCATTTAATAAGTACACATTATCCATGGCTTACACGGTAGTTTAAACACGTAACCCCAAGGTGTAGCCGGGGGTAAGGGCAGGTATTGTAACCGCCACCCCCCCNTTCCCCCGTGTCACTCTTTCTTTGCCCCTAAAGGTTGTCAAAAATTAGTATTTAATTATTAATAAGCCTTTAATTATGATAAAAAATATGGTATAACTGTAATGCATTTTATTATATTGTAAAGTAATTTTTTCTCTTAGTTACACCACTGTAACCTCCCTCCCTCCCTTTCATTTCAGTAAGTGTAAACTCTCTCCCCTTCACCCCTCTCCCTTTGAGAAATGTCTGACAACACCACTGTAAGGTCTGAAGGCGCCTTAGCTACTTCGGACACGTTGGTCACTTTAGTAAAGGCTGTTCACTGTAAAGTGAGCATTTTTTGAAACCCTTCTTAAGATCTACTTGCATGCGCATTGCGTATTCATCCGCCACCTGCAAAATAAACGTCGCCAGGGGCCTGATCACTTTATTCATGCATCGGTCTAACGAAACTTTCGAATTATCATGAAAGTAAGTATTTTACAAATATGCTGATTCTTACTCTTGCATGCATTAAAAAAACTGGCAAGGAGAAGAAATTTCAGTAATAACAATTGTTTACCTAAACATTTATAATTCAAAGTTAACACCTGGAACTACTTTCCCTCCGTTAGTACCAACTTGACTGGGCGCACGCGAGTCAGTGTAACCGTTAAAATATATGCAGGTAGTAGGGGCAGTGAGATTTTAAAAAAAATTTATTTCGAAAGTGTTTAAATAACCGTGAACAGCATGTGATGAAGGCCCGGTTCACATGAGCTTGATTCTGTACTTAATTCCGTTTTTAAATTTATTAAAATGGCCGTACAGCCCTGTAAACAGCTTTACTTTTTCAATCTGTAAATAAACGTATTTTTGTTCGGAAAAATACTTTCAAGTTTGACGCAGAATATATGAAATACTAGTAACGGGTTGCGTAGAATATTATGAGGTCGCGTGTGTTGGGCCTAAGAAGTGAAACAACGCGTCGATCTGCTATTTACCATCGTTATGCAGCAATGTAAACTTTTCTGGAATTTCTAATCCTAGATTTTATTCAAGTAGGGACTTCTTGTCAACAGAAACATTTGTTGAAAATGGTGAGGTCCTGTTCGTTTTCAGCAACCTTACGGGAAATACGGCCCCGGCCACCTAGCGAATACAAGTTCGTGTTTCCTTTGTTAAATGTCGTAGCTTTCTGGCATGACAAGCGCGCTAAATTACGTTTTTTCATTAACTGTTAAAAAAAAAATGGTTGCGTGTACTTATGTATGCGCGGTAGAAGTTATACTTCTTTGGCGGGACCAAAATAAATTTTTATTACGTATGCAAATAATTGAGGCAAGTAGGAAAAATGATAAAATGACGGAAGAAAGACATTCAATACAATTAATAAAGGTTTGATTAAAGAACATAATTAACTTAAAATAACAACAAATACTCAAACACTTTAAAAAAATTTTCAAAATTTTTTTCCTTAACAAAATTTTCACGGCACAATATAAGTAAAATTAATTAATGATATATATATATATATATATATGTATATATTCACAATGAATTACTAATATAAATGAAATGTTTTTCAATTTGCCTATTACATGACTGATTTTCTGTTGGTTTTAAACCACGTGCTGTGTTGTGTACCTTCCGTTTGTATATAGTTAGACGATACGCGCATAACCTCAAATAGTTGAAAACAATACGCGCATGCGCTTTGGTTCATACCCCTACCACGTTCACTGTCGAATTTCGTTACACTGTGCCCGCGCAACTTCCGTTGCACACTAAACTTTTACCCTCAACGCGCCAAAAGAAGTATAACTTCAAAAAGCTAAGTAAAGTTTAGCCAGATTGACTTTGTATTAAAAGTTTCTTGCTAAGAATATATGCCCTGTTTAAAATTGAACTCCCGTTATCAGTACATGCATAAGCTCGACATCGTATTTTCGGTGTTTAGTACATTTTGTATTAATTTCAATCTGAAAATAGTTGCTGTGGACATTTCTTCCTTCGTAAATGNTTGTATTAAAAGTTTCTTGCTAAGAATATATGCCCTGTTTAAAGTTGAACTCCCGTTATCAGTACATGCATAAGCTCGACATCGTATTTTCGGTGTTTAGTACATTTTGTATTAATTTTTATCTGAAAATAGTTGCTGTGGACATTTCTTACTTCGTAAATGTTTTTTTTTTTACAATGCCTCGCCACATTTGATTTTACATTATAACATTAGTACATTATGGTGTTTAAAAGCTTTTTGACGTGACAACGTCTTATAATTCGATAGAGCCGGCTGCACGCACGAAAAAACATGACTCATGCGGCGTTACCTCGCTCTGAGGCGTTCCATGTAAGGCTTGAAGTGCAAGCGAGAGCGCGGAACGAGCGAAAAAACATTCATCAAATTCATGAAAGACATGTTTAATGTCGATTGTGCATCAGACGTTAATAACTCAACAACACTAGGAGGCACCACCATCGATTTGACTTTTTCAAGACACATTAAACTCGAAACACTCCCTTTCATTTCCTACTTTTCCTATCATCGTCCTATTCTCAACAGAATAACACAGATTGTAAGAAATTAAATATTACACATGTTTAAAAGTTGTAAAACAATTGCTCAACGCACATTTATACTTGTAAAAACTATTAAATTGTAAAAAAAAAATTGACATAATTGTATTTATGCGTACAAATAAATCTCACTTGATCAATTTCATTGTGATTTCCAATTACCTCCTTCTCTATATACATACAAATCTATTAAACAAATGAAATTAAAATTTTCTTTTGAAAAATGCTACCATTCCATCAGTATTTTCTTAAGACGTTGTCACGTTCAACTATCGTCAGTAAACCGACTTTACAGACAACCAATTTTTTTAGCAAAGAAAAAATAATATTTTGCTTTCAGCGTATAACAAAATGTCTCAGCGTCGTTATTTGCGTAATTGTCCGAGCACCTAAACAAACAGCTTCACCTAAAAGTTTCAGATTAAAAATTAACCGTAATGTTACTATTTTTTACATAAACGCATGCTCTTTTACGTATTCTACGAAACCTGATTACTTTAAACAACATAAGATGTAGCATTTCGCGAAACTTAACAATGCAATCGTAAGACCTACAAAGTTTCGCAATTTTGTATGGTACGAATATACTCAAACAGCCAATGGATGAAGTTGAATCACGTTTATTAATTTGGTATTCGGTGATTATTTTTCCGGCTTGTGAATACCAATACCTTTCCGCTTTCCACTTTCTCCGGGGTAATTGAAACTAATTCGAAAGTCTTCCACCATAAACACACAAATCTCAGTCGAAAACTCATCGTGATTGTCATCTTTGGATTGTCGTTGCGGTATGCGTATTTTGTTGCTTGTTTTTTGCACAAATTTACACGGTGTGAATATTTACATTCTAGACCTTCAACTGAAATCTACCATTAAGCTATTTTTCAGCATTTTCCTTTCGTCGAATATAGGTAATTACCGTAAAACTCGACAACTTTGTGCCACTTTTTTATATTTGCAAGCATAATCACCCTTTTTTATGAAGATAACGGGTTGGGAATTTTATCCAGCATAACTACACATCTCAAAAATGTAATCCTGTGGCCAAAACAAATCCAGGTAGCAAGGGAAGGGAGGGGGAATTGTTTTTGTGTGGCCCATTGTTGTATACACAAGTAAGTCAACTATGGGCCACGTCTTCTTGTCGCATTAAAATATGTGTGAAACGTGCCCTGACCCAATGTTGTCACGCTACAATTATTCACGAGTCAAAACTGTATACATTTTTGTTTTTTACATTTCCCCCTCAATGTTTAATATGTTTTTTTCATGTTTTTTGTCAAATAAGTAAAAATGTCAAATGAAAATCAATAGGTTATTTAAACGCTAGATAGCTAGATAGCTCTCTCGTTCTGAAAGCAGCTGTGGCCCATTGTTGGGTCGCTGGCCGAAAGTTGTCAAATCTTACGGTACTTAATTGTCAGTCATGCGTACGGTAATGTTTGGAGTAAAGTGTGTGATTATTTTCTAATTAAAATAGAAAAATACGTGACTTTTGCGATATCTAAAATACTGGAAATCAATTACGCTCGAAGGCGTGCAACTATAAAGGGAACATGAGAACCAAATTTGTTATAAGCTCCTTGCTGGATGACTGAGCACCATTGAAAGCCTTGCTTAGGATCGGCTTCCTCTCATTTCCGGCTTACCGCCATATGTAACATTAACATTGCCTTGAACGTCGTGTGTTAGTCGAGGCGTCGATCAGATATTAGGAGTGTAAATATGTTATTTATATGCCAATTGTTATCTTTACATACACGAGAGCAACAAAAACCGTGTTAACAATACGAAGTTTAATAAATGGGAGCTTCTCACTCAGTATGTTCGTTAAGTGCTATGGGAATGTCTCACTTGGCACGAATTACCGAAATATGAAATCAAATGCAGAAATTGAACTATTTAATTTGTGTAGGATTGTTGAACGTGATTTTATTCTTTATAAAATAATTAAATTACACGTACATTCAACATAGTAAAGAAACACGGAAATCACACGATAAACATGTGATGATAACAATGACAAATGAATGGAAGGTTGCAGCGAGGTTGCAAAGCGTCTGTGGAGTAGTGTAGCCAACCTTTACATATGTATATTGAAATTATCCTTATATTGGCTGACAAGATATTTTAATGCAGGTAACTATACCATTACATGCACAGCTTACGCTTTGGGAAAAAAAACTAGGGATACAAACCAGATAATCAGTAAGTATACCATAATAATTGTCTAGNAGCACTACGTTGTCACGTAAAATCTTCGCCCGTAAAACCGACTTTACAGGCAACCATTTTTTTAAAGAAAGTTTCTTAATTTAAAAAAACAATTATGAAATTAAAGTTTTGTTTAATTTTGTTGCTATAAAGTTCTAAATAATAAAATTTCATAAATTTTAAAACAGTTATTTTTGATCATATACTTATTCTGTGGTATTTATATGTTGGTATTCGGGAAACAGCCGAGAAATTTTTATTCGGAAACCACACAGTTTATCAACAAGTGTCGTTTGTGGTAGTTTTGTTCATTCAGATAATATAAACCCCATCGAATAGTATTAACTAGTTCAAAATGCTGTTCTTCATCTTATATAGCGAAAATTCACGCGCAGCGGAACATTGCACCATAGCCCCTTTAATATTTTGGTTAGATGAAAGATTTTTTCTTTTAAGAAGTTGATTTCAAAAGTTCTTAATTTACTTTGAATAGCTTAGATAATACATTCTTCATTTTATGAGCTTGAAGTAAAAGTGTAATTATTTCACANTATATAGCGAAAATTCACGCGCAGCGGAACATTGCACCATAGCCCCTTTAATATTTTGGTTAGATGAAAGATTTTTTTCTTTTAAGAAGTTGATTTCAAAAGTTCTTAATTTACTTTGAATAGCTTAGATAATACATTCTTCATTTTATGAGCTTGAAGTAAAAGTGTAATTATTTCACAACATGATATTTTTCCCTTCAATTGCGATCTCTTCAACGGTTTACTAATGGAACTATGGATATGAAAAAAGATGCACGTGTTTGAAGTCATCATCATTTTACTGCCACTTTTTTCTTAAAATAAGTGACAATGTTAAATTAACCCCCCCAGCGAGCTCGATTTTCTGTTAAAGTTTTCGTTAAGATATATATATATATATATGTATGCTGTGTTAGAACTGTCAAATAGAGAACGTTTCTCAGGCTTCCATGCCGTGGCGTAAATTTTCATTAGCTGTCAAAATTTCTATGCGAGGGTTATGACTCAATTAGTCTGCTTCAGTTTCCGCGCCTTGTGAACGAATTTCATAACAGATTCCCGTTACTTTCAGAAAGACAAATGCCTTTACGTTAATTAATTTGGGTTAAAACTGTACCGGCAACTTCAGAAACTTTTCTGAATAATGCAACAGGTTTCGCCCGAAAAACTTACAGGTGTGTGTTCGTGAATAGCAAGTTAGCTAGAAGTTTCTTTTCGCTTGTAAGTGTCTTCAAAACGTGAGGTAATTTAAATGTTAATGCTTGATAGAAGGTGCTTACTGCTTTCAACTGAATACGTAATTTCTGCCAAGTTGCCAACCGAATCGGTAATTACTTTGCAGGTATGAAGTTTTAATGGTTGCTTATAGAGTTCCGTCTCTTTATTGAAAAAAAAAAAAAACGAAAGGCATTTAATGTACGAAACACATTAATTTGGAACTCACCAGTCAATTTTTATTTACGATAACCATAGGCTTCTCTTATTTTCAAATACTGTACAGTTTACAACATTTCGATTTCAACTTATTTGGCTGGGTTTGTCCCCTTACTGAATTGTATGTCCTATCAAATTTTAGTTTGACGTATGCCCGACAAGATATTGGAACGCGTATGTGTGTGCAAAATACAGTCTATTGATGTCCACATTAAATTAAGTTAGTTACGGACTTCCCAGTATGTTGGTTACGTTATCAAACGTTCTGGTTATTTCAACGTGGAACGACGCTGTTGTCTGCTGTAGTCATAAACACCTGTTTTAGCTAAAACGTAATCGAATTTCGTTGCTATAGCTTGATTCCATAGCAGTTGTCTGATTTTGAGAGTTCAGCTGATTATAAAAGAGTAAATAGTTTTAATGTTTGAGGAAGTCCAGTATGCCTGGTTAAACAGCTGTGCGTGAAAATGAATGGCATTGAGCTAAAACTGCAACCACAGATCGCCGGAATAAGTTACAAATGGTCAGCAATATATGTACTGTATCATATATCGCCTAAGCCGCACATTGTGCTTTTAATTAATTTAATTAAGTTTATTGAATTCATAGTTTTTTGTGTGGTAAAAGGCAAGTCGGTTGATCTTGACCAACAGTTTCATAATTTTATGAGTTTCTACCTTAAAGTAATCCTTCTTGAGTAAGGAGTGCACTCTTACAGCACGGAAATTAATAATGCTTTTGTTAAAAAAATATGTAAACTGTAATCTAACATAGGAGAATGCTGCTAATAGATTTTTATAACTCTTTTTTAAAAAAAATATCTAAAGTATTTTTTAAAACAAGTTTGTGTTTTCGTAACCTCAGTTACTGAGTTTGTGCCTGGTTTATAAATTAATATACAGCTCGATTCTCTTTTAAAAGTCCCTGAACTTTTGGAACTTAATTAAGGTAGACGATGGATGTGAAAAAGAGAGAAAGAAAAATATCCACTCTCCTTAAGCTTGAGTCCCGTGGAAGTAAAAAAACACTGACTTCGACTCTACTAAATTTAATCGGTGGTAAAGAACACGTGTTTCGGCGCAAAAGCAAATCGTGCATGGGCTGGCCAACTAAACAAAATATATTGATGCCAAGTACACCCACACGTGGCAAAAAAGCATGGGCTGGCTAACTAAACAAAATATATTGATGCCAAGTACACCCACACGTGGAAAAAAAACACCAAAGGTCATCGCCTCTTTCTTGCCGAAATATTCTATACAGTATGTATCTAAATTACACCGGCAAACTACAGCTGCTGATTAATCACGAAAAAAGGTGAAAACATATAGGTCTACGACTTACGGTCTAAAGTGAATCCTAAGGGCAGTACACATCTTTGAAGTTGGACCTGAAATACATGTTTATTACAAATATTGGAAAAAAAAGGTTAAGATGGAAAACTAAGAATATGGATGATGTGCGGGAAAAGATTTGTAAACACACAAACCCCGGTCTGTCGTTGTCATCAAATTATTTAATGGAAATCATCACGGTTTCCTCCCTTATTGCGACTTTATCTCCATAACTCTGTAGCGTACTTGGGATTTAAAAGATGGATTGCTAACCCGCATTTCACAATTAACTTTATGCATTATCCAGACACTCATTGTTCCATCTCCAGTACTTGTAATAAACCAGTGTTTCTGGTCCGACTTCAAAAATATGTACCACCCTTAGGATTTTCTTTAGACCATATGTCTGGTATATATATATAACTAGTTTTTACCCACGGCTTCTCTCNGGCATCTGTTTCTAACCGCCCATCTCCAATTTTTAATAGTGTATCAGCATAATGTCCTGTATCAACGTCATTGTAGAGGTGTACTCTCATATTTGTCATCAATTGAATTTCTTGACATTTGCCCATAAACTTGACAANCTTATAAGGAGAAATAACGGTATTTGTTAGTAGACGGACACTGATCATAAACACAGAACAGAGCACTAACGATGTCATTTTTTGGTGCTAGAATCGCCCTTTTACATAGCCACTGGTCGTCATTTATATTTATTTGTAGATCTGGGTAAACGCTAGCAATCAGTTCCGTATCACTCTGCACCAAATTACTAAAATCCCCCGTTAGTGACACACAGCCCTCGGCATCTGTTTCTAACCACCCATCTCCAATTTTTAATAGTGTATCAGCATAATGTCCTGTATCAACGTCATTGTAGAGGTGCACTCTCATATTTGTCGTCAAGCTGAATTTCTTGACATTTGCCCATAAGCTTGACGACTTGAGACAGGCTTTGATTTCATCTGCAGGTGTGCCCCTCTGAATCACCGGTAGAGTTTGGCGGAAGTCACCAGCCAGTAATACAACCATTCCTCCCATAATGTCTGCATTGTTTCGTATATCCTGCAGAGTTAGGTTTAGGGCCTCTATCGCTTTTTTGTGTGACATTGTGCTTTCGTCCCACACTAACAACTTACATTGACGCAGCGTTGTACCCCGAGCGCTATTTTTACTTAAAAAAAATTCCTGAGGGAATGAGATATTTTTTGGTATAAAAAGTAGCCTATATAATTTTCCGGCCCTCCAACTATCTCTGTGCAAAAAATCACGACGATCCGTTGCGACGTGAAAGGACAAACAAACAAAAAAAAAACACACTTTAGCGTTTATAATATTAGTTAGGATTTAACCTTTTTTCGTGACTAACAGCAGCCTAAGTCAGACGGTCTAAGTTTGAAAAACACTGTATTTTAGCCACCTGTTACCGCGGTCGTTCAACAATAATCAAGCAAGACTCGTACGCAAAGAGGACAACGGCCGAGAACGCGCAACGATATATGGATATGACGAGCATAAATGGCATTATGAAACCTCATACTGCTGCGAAGAATTTGCTGGTGATATAACAGACTTAAATGTCTCACATCTTTCTCCTGTAGCATTTTCTCATAATGCATGTAACAATTTTTAATTATTTCCTGTCGCAAGAGTTTTTACGGTGTCTGTGCCGGTTTTTCACTTTCTCTTCTAGATGTAGTTTAACTATAAGTACACTATGGAGGTTNAGTTTTTACGGTGTCTGTGCCGGTTTTTCACTTTCTCTTCTAGATGTAGTTTAACTATAAGTACACTATGGAGGTTTCTCATGTCCTAACTCGGCCATGGGAAACCCAATCCCTCTTTGCCACGATGCACGTCTCCTTGCATGTTTTTCCTTCCCTTGTAAGCGTAAGGTGTTAGCCCTGAGACGCAATAATCCCGTTCCTACCGCGGACTAACATATAACACTTAGTTTTAGAGTAGGTTAGGAAAAAAAAACGTATCTCATCTAGAACGGGTCCCCTACCTGCGTTTGTCGGCTCGCAGACCGGATATGGTGTGAAAACCTACTGGAGGTGGAAGTTCTCCTTGCGACGCCTTACATCTTAATGTTACAAAATAACATGACTTTAACAACAAATTAGAGTACAATATTATTGAATGAAGTTTCAAATTTGTGAGTAGTAGGTTGGTAATATCACCTCCCTTCATTGAATAACATACGAGTGCCATCTTGTTCTTGAATTTAATTGTGTTGTTGTAACATTTAGTCGTCTATTTGGACAGATTCTCAGTAGACATGTTATCACGCTGAAGCCAACAGTTCTCCTCAAAACGACCTATGCCTCCATCAGTAATCGCGTTAGGCTATGAGTTATATAGAGCTTTTATCTCATTTTGTGTGAGGAATCACCAGACAAATATGGTGTAATTTGCTTGTGAACAATCTGTTTTATAGGAATAATAATCGCAAAAATTGTATTCTATTGTATTTTGGAATTTTTTTTATCTGCCTTTTTAAAGCAATTCTCGGTTATCGAAAAGTAATGATATTTATTTGTTTTGTAATATGATTGAAAGTTAATTTATTCTTAAAATTTATTACGTTACAAATAATTAGTATATGTGGGCGTGAATATAAATTGGACTGTNGAAAGTTAATTTATTCTTAAAATTTATTACGTTACAAATAATTAGTATATGTGGGCGTGAATATAAATTGGACTGTCGAATGCGATAGTACGTTTTCGTATAAAAAAAATATGTTCAAACCATGCATGTGAATTATCAAAGGCAAAATTCGTCTTATATGAAAGTATGAGTTGTACTAACCGTTTATTACAAATATTACGGTTAGTAAGGACCACCCAGTGTGTATATTATGCGTAATTAAGAAAAAATTTGCAACTGCTATAAAACCTGTTGCAGTTGAAATAATTAATGTGTGAGTACCCTCACGTACGCATTGGTTGCGACAATGGGTCGCTGTAGCGACGGAATGCCCCCCACTTTTCCCTTTTCTACATGCGTGGCAGTTGCACGATACGTCCACCCCGGTCTGACCCGCAGTGTTGCCGCTATCAATCTCCGTCAAGTGCTAGTAATGCTATCTGATGCCACTACGAGATATTCCCTGTTTTCAGTTATCATCCCTCGCTGTGTTGGCTGGCTGACGCTCTCCGCACATACTTCCAGGGCAAGTTGTGTTCCAACGCACTTCAGTTCAGAACCACTTCCGTGATTGGATCGTTGGAATTGCTACGCGTTTTGTTTGTCTGCCCGCGAATCACGGACGGAGAAACTGAATTCTGATTGGCCCACTCATGTAAGTGTCTTTGTACATAGGATATTTAAGTCTAGCCTCCGTGTAAATCTTTTCGCGAAAAATAGATGGAACTACGTATCACAGTATCGTTGTAATTGTAACGGAAACACTGATGCACCTTGGTGGCCTTTCTAGACGTTACAAACATATTATTGCATCTGTAACTGTTCACGTGCCCAGCGATTGTATGCACATATACAAATTTACGTCCAACGTTGACAACTCCGACTTGGCGCTTCACTCGGTTTTGTAAGCATATTTTCTCCTTGTGTTTTGTAATTCATCGCTGCTAGTTCCCGCGTTTTAAGTCACCGTGGACAGTGGACAAATTTAACAGAAATTTTGAGTAGAACTGAACCACAACATTTTTAACATAAAGGAGAGGTGCTGTCAGTTTCTATCTGCTGTCAAGTGCACAAGTGGTCAATTTGCAGGTGCGGTAGGATTCTGTGGGACTGCTTTCAGCGAAGACTTCCTGATTAGAACATTTCAATGAAATTAGTGATATTGCTGATATAAAAATGTCACTATTCACATATCTTCTTTAATCACATACACTGTTGTCTCTGTAGAAAACTCATTTATTTCAACTAAATTTTCTCTAAATATTTTTTGGAAATCTGATTTTTGGTGTTTATTACGTTGGTGTTGAACTTTGTGTTAAAAAATAATAATGAACATAAAAATCTTTGTTCAAGAGTCCTATTTTATAACAAATCAAATAGGAGTATACTAGCTCAAGACCATAATAATGTAGTGAGAAGTTAATGTATACATTTAAGTGACGCGCGAGTGTATTCAGCTTCCCGTATTGTTGAAATGTTGCGAAGTATCGCCATCTAACATCAGGTGTTTAAATGAATTTGTGTAAGTGTCTTTATTGTTGTTGTTGTAGAGGCGAGCATTGTCGCGTTTCAGTGGCGAATAACGTTTCGTGTTACCTCTGCGTTGTTCTTCCACGTCACCCGAAACTGAAGGAAATCCGGAAAGGTTCAGAATTTTGTGTGCGCATAAGTTAGTCCCGTTTTCCTTTACGGACCTAGTTTACGCATACTAACTGCACGTTTTTCGAAGGTATAAAAAATTCAAGCGAAAAAAAAAANTTCCTTTACGGACCTAGTTTACGCATACTAACTGCACGTTTTTCGAAGGTATAAAAAATTCAAGCGAAAAAAAAAAGGCTTGTTTGCTGTACTAATTCGTGTATTGTAGCGGTTAAATGTTCATTTGCACTGCTGTCGGGTNGAAAAAAAAAAGGCTTGTTTGCTGTACTAATTCGTGTATTGTAGCGGTTAAATGTTCATTTGCACTGCTGTCGGGTAAATTTATGTAAGTAAAAAAAAACTTCTAAGTGACTGTTGAACTGCGCAGCGGTAGCTCCTGCAGGCTAAGTGTGGTTAAACATATCACGGAAGTATATTTGGTATTAATTTAGTTAAAGGCACATGTCACGTTCAGAATTTTGATCATGTTAATTTTTTTATTAGTGTGTTCCGAAGTTAAGCGGTTTAAAGTCTAGCTCTGTTTCTCTTATTGTATTTCGTATTCTTCGAAAAACAACCGTGAATTGACACTTTCGCGCACACTTAAATTACACCTTCAGGTGTTGAAAACAAGATATTTTTTTGGAGAGTGCTGTACAACACTTGTTTCGTCGCCACAATCAATAAGCTGTAGGATTAGTGTTCGGCTGTTGTAGTATAAGCCATTAATAACATTGGAATAATATCACGTTTGACGAATCAGTTAGCCATCGAACAGATCATTGTTCGTCGAGCCTCGTGGTGTATAGTCGATTCACGGTTTCTTCACACTTTTTGTTACCTAAATATGCAATTTATTACAATTGTTTTATACGTGTGTTAACATGAAAGGTTTNTTTTTTTTTTTTTTTTTTTTTTTTTTTTTTTTTTTTTTTTTTTAGTTAAATGGTACTATTGCTTATATTCTATCTATGAATTATAATATTTAATTTATAGTTAAAATGAATAAAAACAAGGGATAAAATAGGTGTGTTGGTAACACCTAGTAAGAACTAGTTCTAATGCAAAATAATAGTACATTGAGTGGGCACTAATCCGCTGCAGTGTCCCTTTGATGTAATATTCGGAACTTAGTTAAGCTTTGTTGGCATGAGGCGGAGGAATATCCTGGAAGTAGAACTTCAACAGGGCTTGAGAAAAGTGTGAAGTAGCTAACCGTGAACAGCGTATAAAATGCCGTACAAAACTGACCTTCCTGTACGCAATTGTTTACACCGGGTCGAATGGGTTACTCTTAGTTTTATTTTGTGCCTTTCATTGAATTGGATGCCGTAATACTTTTTATGTTCATTATCTGGCTATTATTTTATATTTTTAACATTTTAGTGTCTTAACGTCGTTGGGGGCCCCTCGGTTATGTGTACTTATTTAAATAGCATCCTGACGTAAGGTGTTTGCTCACGGTACCGCGAGGGGCCAGGGGGTCGCTCGTTATAAACTGCTTGTCAGACATTCCCAGGGAGCTAGAGCTCATTACGTGTAGAAATACACCCCCCTCACTCCAAGCGGACACAAGTAGCCGCCTAATTGAGTGTTTGGTTGTCGGGCGGCTGCTACAAGGGGCAAAGAAATCCAAGGAAAATATTTGTTTAGGCTCCGCTTTGTAAGGTCGATCCACCCGCCACGTTGTCCGGGTCATGCTCGAGGGAACGTGCTGAGATACGTAGGTTTTCGACGTCGGGATCGCAAGCACGACACCTGCCCGCGTTGTTGCTGCGTTGGCAGGGGCGATATGCGTAAGGCGACAGAAGAGTGGCTTTAAATGGAGCCAACTCTTCCACCCTAGTGAAGATACCTGTCATTCCTGCCAGCCCGAGTGTCGTACGGGCCACCCAGGCACGCGCATCGGATGCCACAGTAGCCCCTACGGGCAAGGTGTGCGATCGTCCCGTCGCCACCTCACCTCCACGAGGCTTTCGACGGTGACCTCATCATTTAACCACATAAGAATAAAGATTTACCGTAATCCTTGTACTACTGCAAATACTGCGTACCGTAACAGCAGTTCCTAGAATGGTCGTGAAAATGCTGGTTTTATCATTTTTTCACTTTAAGTAACACACATTGAGGTAGACGTAAAGTGGCTTCCTATGAAGCACTGCACCTAACTATGCGACATACAAAACTCGTTAAAAAAAACGGTACAGCCGCTACCAAAATTATCAAAGAAGTACGATTTACGTAGTATACGAAAGAAGAATTCATATATTTTCTAACGCTTTAAAACATTATGCTTTACTTCATTAATTGAAGTGCTTTAAAAATAAATTAATTAATAAACGTTTTTAAAGTTAAAAGTTAAGCGTATTTTCATTATAAAAACTTCACAAAATATTTTTTTGCAAACAAAAAAACTTTTTCAGACGAGATTATTATAATAATTTTAACGGAATTTAGTGTGCCTAACAGAATTCTAACGTATAAAATTTTCAATTTAAGCGAAATCTATTCAGTGTGAGCTGAGTGAATGGAAGAATGAGGTCACGCATTCCTTGGGCCTTAAATTATAGTTTTATCAGTACACGTGTACTGACAGCCATACTTGTTTGTATATTTTCTACTCCGAATATTTTAACGACAGCTGTAACGCATTTTAACGTACAACCCTAGTTGTCAAATGGGTCTCATGGTAAACAGTTGTGCCTATTCAGATTTAAAGTTGAGGTGAGAGATTTAGACGGCTCTTAACAACGAAATTTTGAGAGTCGATGGGGGGGGNGGGGGGGGGGGTGAAATGAGGTTGAGAATGGATTAGTGCCGGAATGCAAGGGTGGGGGAAACCCCCAAGAAAACCCGCTGACCAGCGGCATCGTCCGGCACGATTCTCACTTGGGAAAATCTGGGGTTGACCCTGCCGAGGATTGAACCCGGTTCGCCTTGGGGGGAGGCAAGCAGGTTATAAAAATACTGAATATTTTAATGTGAATCTTTTTTCAGGGCGGATATAAAAGTAGACTTTTTTTTTTGTCAATTTATAAATTTGGATATTGAAAAATAAATGCGGTCGTTGAAAATTATCAAAAATAACAATGTTTTTTTTTTAACTTAAGCGACAATACTGTATATCTACTGAACAGATTGCTGTATTAAAACCCTATAGTCGGCGCTTCAAATGGCGAGGAAGCTATAACACCTGCGATGCTTGTTTGTGCTATTTACCATTGCCGCCGCAGTACTTCCACACGGTGGGACGTGATCTTGGGGCATTTAACATTTTTGCTAGGATGAAGAGCGAGATAGCCGTTCTTGTGTTGTGGTATGTTTCTGCCATGTTCAATGCACGTTCGCACCTTTTTTTTTTACGGAGGCTGGATGGGGAGAATAGCAGTGAGGGGGGGGGAGAGAGAGAGCGAGCTAGATGAGAGATGCGAGGCGCTTATGTTGATTGATGAGCCACAGCAATCACATGGGCCGCCATTATCGCGAAATTGATCTCTCGTGTTGCGGTACGGGCGTGACCGATTGCTTCGTAACAAGTGTGCAGAATCGCTTTTATAATTAGTTTACATGCGCAGCGAATGGCGTAGCTGGGATTTAGTGAAGGGAGGTTACATATCACTCTTGTCTCGCGAACTTTTTTTTTTAATATAGGCCGTCCTTTAAATATATATGTATTGGTCGCTATTATTTTGCGGGGTATTTTAAGTTGTTGGCTTAGAATGTAATATTGTGCTCGTTTTATTTTAACATGCATATTTATAACGATTGTGTAGGAATAAGTAAATTTACTGTTGCAAATATAAGTTCAGTTACATGGCAGAAGCGTAAAGGACTATTGAGTATGTTTTACTGTACCTGATGCATGCGAACAAATGATAAAAACCACAGTACAGTAGAAGGGTGAAAAGGTGAGTGAGTGAAGAGATTTGAGCGGCTCTTAACGTCGAGGTTTTGAGAGCCGATAAGGGTGAAGTGATGTGATTATGGAGCAGCGCCGGAATGAAAGGGCGGGGGAAACGGGAGATCCCCGAGAAAACCCGCGGACCAGCGGCATCGTCCGGCACTATTCCCACTTGCGAGAAGGGTGGAATAGATATATTTTGCAATGAACAAGCCTGTATTGGTAGTGAACAGAACGCAGTGGTGGGGAGGCAAGAAGTGTAATTTTCTGACACACGATGCTTGCACATGGCTATTTATTTCTTCCACTGTACACACAAACGCTCAGAATGCAATTTGTCGATAGTCTGTTAAAAACGTTGTCAGTCACTGGCCAAACAGACTATGCATTACTGCTGGATTTGCTGCGATGCTGATCTTGGATAATAGCCTGCGCGACATTGATACAGGCTGCTCACAGTCTGTGGTTTCTTCAGACCGGGGGAGTAATTTTTTTTATAATGTTTTCTGTCCTTGGCATTTAGTATTGTAGCACCTTGGTATGCAAACGTGTTTTAATTTTTGCATGCCAAGTTTTTATTGGTTGACTTACATGATTCTAGAAATAAATACTGCACGGTGCATTTATTTATTAGACTTTATATCCAGATGATAAAACCTATTCGTGCATTGCTATTTAATATTTTGTTGTGATATATATTAAGTTTCAAATCACACACGCATGTTAGCAAACCTATTGTAAGTTTTTTTTTTTTTCTAGAGATCTTGTTCTGAAACTTGCTCGTACCCATTATCAACAATGTGTGCTGAAAAATCCTTGTTAACATAACGCTACACAAAACTTGTTCTCCAAGTAGATATAGTATATCTTTTTCTCGTTACAATTCACAGAATACACGCGGCATTCGTTAGTCGCCTCTCCTTCCGTTGCTGCTAAGTGCATACTGGCTCGACCTTCAAAGAAAACCCGACGTTCCTCGAAGTGAAATGAATATCGTTGTTGAATACACATTCCTCGCGAAGTTGTTCCGTCCCCGCTCGATTATCATTTAAGAGTATGTTGTAAAGCTATCACTAGTATTTTCAGTGAATTAATTGTAATAGAGTTTTAAGTTTTGATATTTAAACACTTTAGTAGCTAGTTCAAACTATGAAAATAGTTGTGTATACTTTTCTAATTGAAAGTATGTTCTATTTTCTGGTGATTCTTGTATTTGTACATAGGGTTGCTGGATGCGCTGTTTTAATCGGAACGTTTCCGTTCTCTTACATTATGTTCCGCGTACTGTTTTTGTCTGTTACATGCAGCTGTTTCGTTTTTCTTTAAGATTAACGTCAGAACTTAAACCATATAGGTATTAAAGTACTAACAGACAAAACACCAGTATGAAGGAGGGAACACGTGGCTCACTTCCTCCCATATCCACCATTGTTCGTTAAAGATTACTTTGAGTTTACATGAAATCTAGAAGAATTCGCCTTTTCGTTGCTTGTTGGCGCTCATGTTATATTTATTATAGCTGATTAGGGAGTAGTTTATACATTCGAGTACCAATATTTTTTTCCCCTAAACGTTACCTTATCCAAGACGCACCTGTAATTCGGACCCAGTATTTTTGCACTATCTGTGGAACGAACTCTTCCATGAAGGTTGGCAGCTGATAAATGTAGACTAACATAAGTAACGCAGTAACATGCTCACTAATTTGTATTTCATTATACGCTGTAGTAGTAGTTATAAAATGCCGATTCTGCTGCAACTGTCATCCTGTCGCGGTGCCACGGCCGCCATATTGGATGACGTCACGCGGCAAAATTTTCCCTTTCCCTAGGAATTCCCCCTTTTCCCCTCAAAAACACCCAACATTTTCCGAAATTCCCTCAAAACCAACAAAATTTCTCGCAAAAAATATTTTGCATAATGCAGCTGGCGCTTACGCAATTTTCACCGATGACTCTACAATGTGGCTAGACAGCTCTTTTTTTGGGAATGAGGAGTGACCCTAACATTCATGCTCGGTCAATCCATGCCAGCACCATTCATCTTGTCTGAAGAATGTTTGAGTTCATTGCCCTGTCATGCAACTTCCCTCGTTCCTTCCTCCCCCCCCCATGCTCGTTCTCTCTCGCCTGCTCTATTCCTTGGAGTTTTCTCATATTCCTTCTAGTCTCATTTATTTCTCGCTTGCCTTTTTTTTCATGCTCCCTCATCCCTTCGTACCTCCTTCTCTTTTCCATTCTATACCTTGGGTTTTTTTCTCATTCCTTCCGGTCTCCCTTATTTTACCTTTTGTCTTTTATTTCTCATGCTCCCTCATTCCTTCCTGTCTCTCACTCTCTCTTGCCATTGTACCCTTTGAGGGGGTTTTCTCATATTCCTTCAGATTCCTTTATTTTTATAATTTCCTCTCTTTTGCTTGTCGAGTCCTCCATCTTGGATGTTGCCTCATCACCGTTGTCTGCTACCACCTTGGTTTTCTCATATTCCTTCTGGTCTCCTTTCGCCTGACATCCTGGTGGGGACGAGTCTCATGCTCTGTTATTCCACCTTGGTTTTCTCATATTCCTTCTGGTCTCCTTTCACCTGATGTCCTGTGGGGACGATTATTATGCTATGTCATTCCACCTTGGTTTTCTCATATTCCTTTTGGTCTCCTTTCACCTGATGTCCTGCAGGGACGATTATTATGCTCTTGTCATTCCACCTGCGCTACCAGAAGCAAAGCCTGTCCGCGCACGCTAGCTTAGAGTCGCACCACGCGCGCATCAAAGGTTTGGAAAACTGACCAACTAAACTTATAACAGAGTTTAAGGCCTATTTGCTCTTATCTCCTTGATTGCAGTTGGAAATGATGTCTGTGATGTGAATTTGGTGGTCGTAGCTTCGGTGGGTGGGAAATGTCGGGCAACTATGCTTAAAAGAAGGTTAATGTTACTATCCCTACCACCCTTTTTGTCATCGGAGGTGATGCCTATGTTTTGAATTTGGTGACTATCTTAAATTGTTCGGAAATTTCCTCCAACTATGCTTATAAGTGAGCTTAGGACATACTTGAACCTGCGGCCCTTATCGTTGCCGGGTGTGTGATGTCTTTGTTATGAATTTGGTGGCTGTATCTGAAACGGTTCGGAAATTACAGCCAACTTTGCTTATAGCTGGTCTTCGGACTTACTTGACGTGCATGCGGTGCAACTCTAGACTAGCGTGCGTGGGCACACTTCGCTCTGTGTAATGCAGCTGGAATTACAGAGCATGAGACTCGTCCCCGCCAGGACGTCAGGGGAAAGGAGACCAGAAGGAATATGAGAAAACCAAGGTGGTATCAGATGACGGTGATAAGGGAACATTCAAGATGGAGGACTCAACAAGAAAAAGAGAGGAAATGGTGAAAATAAAGGAGGTCTGGAGGAATATGAGAAAAAAAACCAAGGGATAGTATGTACAAGAGAGAGTGAGAAACAGGATGGAATTAGGGAGCATAAGGAATAACAGACAAGAGAGAAAATAAGGGAGACCGGAAGGAATATGAGAAATCCCTCCAAGGGATATAATGAAAGAGAGAGAGGTCGGAAGGAATGATGGAGCATGAGAAAAAAAAGGCTAGCGAGAAATAAAGGAGACCGGAAGGAATATGAGAACTCCAAGGAATTTATCAGGTGAGAGAGAGCGAGCGATGGAGAGAGAGACTGGCAGGAATGAGGGAAGTTGCATTACAGGGCAATGAACTCTAACATTCTTCAGACAAAATGGATGGTGCTGGCATGGAATGACAGAGCGTGAATGAGAGTGTCACTCCTCTACTCCTCATTCCCAAAAAGGATTCATCTAGCCACATTGTAGAGTCATCGGTGGAAATTGTGTAAGGGCCAGCTGCATTGTGCAAAACATATTTTTTTGCGAAAATTGTTGTTGGTTTTGAGGAAAATTCAGGAAATTTTTGCCGTTTTTGAAGGAAGAAAGGGTAATTCCTAGGGAAAAAGAGAAACTTCGATGGAAAAAATGGCCTCGTGACGTCATCCAAGATGGCGTCCGTGGCACCGCGCCAGGACGCCAGTGCAGCAGAATTGGACTTTTTCTAACTACTCGTTGTTTAGTAATTGCATTCACATTGCAGATCACGTACTAGCAGTAACGATATGTATTACATTAATCTGATGTTCTCGGTTTATTTAGTACTTTTGAAAACCCTGCCTATGATATATTTTTCTTCTTATTCTTTTATCCATCCGCTATACGTAAAATTAACATTGCCGTGGGTCTGATCATATTATTCATGCGTCATTTAAATCAACCTGTGATGCTTCCATTAAAGTAAATTTATCGATAATATGCAAATTTATGCTTCTATGTGTATATAACAAGAAATACTGATATCATTAGCCATAATTTTAAACATTTATTTGGCAATACGCCAAGTCGTAGAACTTTTTTTTACTGTCTTATTCCTTGGCAGCATCCCATTGTGTATTGTAGCATATATGTAGTTATATGCTGTGATTTATTTCATAAGTAAATTATATTTTATAGGGGCTGTTTCGTTATTGCGTGGACAAACTCCGTCACAAAAAAATAATGCAAAAACTTACATACGACTCGTGGTTTAAAATACTTTCTAAGGGCAGTACACGCCCATGATAAAACTTGAAATTAACTTGGCGAGGAATTAATAAAAAATAGTTATAGCATATATCTATACTGCACGCACACACACACACGTTATATATATAATATTGTGTATATAGCAGAAATAAACCCCTTGCCCCCTTCCTCTCCATTCTCTATTTCCAGTGACTGAATCCTCCCTGGTAGACAGCAAAGTTATTGTTTCCCCCCATTGCATTTGTAGTAAGTGTAGTTGAAAGCTTGTTGAAGTGTTGCTGGTTGCAGCGGCGGCGAATGCAAGGCGGGTTCGCTGCCCGACTCTGCGTGCCTGCCCGACGACGCCTCACCCCGGCTCCGCGGCCAGGCGCCGACGCCTCAGCAGCAGCAGCTGACGCCGGCGAGGGACGTCGACCAGATGAGCGTGTCGTCGACGGCGTCCAGCACCGGCCGGGCCGACGCTGCCTCCGCCCCTGGCTTCTACATGCCCATGTCGGCCGCGCACAGCCCCGGGTCCAACACCAAGGTCTCGGTGAGCCTTAACACCTTCTCTTTAGCACGTCAGCGTGCTGGACCGGCCTCCGTTCCCGGCGTCGTCGCTCCCGGATGTACGCATGTGGGAGTTGTTGCCGGGTGATGCCGCCGGTCGGCGGGTTTTTGGCTTAAGTTCTCTCTCCCTCCCCCCTCCCCTACTTGCCTCTTCATTAACGGCGCTGCTCCGTACTCACCTCGCTTCATCCTCATCGGCTCTCAGGACCTCGGCGTTAAGAGCCGCCGAAACGTCTTCACTCCACCCGTCATTTTGAGTATTTCTACCATTTGTAAAATCTACGTTGGCGTAGAACTATAAGCTATTCGCGGTAAAGTAAGCACTTTTCGATGTCCTCTCCTGCGGAATAATAGTCGATAAATTTTTTTTATTGTAGCCTTCGACGTTAACTTTTCAGTTAGGTGAAATATACAAACAGTGTTTATGACTTTGATGGTAATATTTATTTTAACAAGAGGTGGAAGTATAAAAAAATGGCTGATAGGAAAATGTAACCAGGGTCTCAATTTGCCGTGAACAGCTTATACTCGCTTTACTCATGTGCCATCCAAGTGAAAACGTTATTTCTGTTTGGAGCCTAAATGCATTACTATTATTCTAATTCGTACTCTAATTTCCAGAAATCAAAATAAAACCCACCAACTTGTTTTGCTATAAATTTAAATATTACACCCGCGCTGTAACTTTGAGACGTAAAACTATTTTATTTAAATAGTTGCCAACGTAACCAGGAGTCGCGGGTGCTGGTGTGTGCGGCAACTTGAAGGGCTATGCAATTGATGGAAGGTAATTTTTTTTTCGGAAAGTGGCCTACACTGCCTTAAACGGCCTATAATATTACGCGACCTGAATTTAACTAGGTTGAATGGAGTTTGTCGCCACGTCCGCATTTTTTGAAGAGACGGGCGAGAAAATATTCTTCGCCAAAGATTTTCACAAGGTTCTCTGAAACGTAATATTACGAGGGCAAATCAATAAATAAGTTACACTTCCACGTTATAGCCATGTATGAAACCACCTATACATAGGCAACACGGCTATGACAACATACAATGTAAGTTCACTTTTCCACATAGTCCCCAAGAGACTGTAAACATTTCTCGGAACGGTCAACCAACTTTTCGATTCCTGATACGTAGACATCTCCTCCAGCTCTATGTAACCACCCGGAGACAGCTGCTTTCACCTCCTCGTCATTGAACCGGTTGCGTAAAGCAATTAAGGCGCCCGTCTACCTGGAATTTTTTCCCACGTNCCGTCTACCTGGAACTTTTTCCCACGTTTAGGCCGAGAAGCGCGGGAGCGATAAGGGCGACACTGCCACGCGCATCAAGTACGCCATCGCCGCTAAGCGCAAGGCTCTGAACTGGCGTGCAGTGTTCTCGTCGTGCTGCGTGTACCTATGGGACTTTCAGCGGTGACCATATTATTTTATTAGTGGGAAGTCTTTAGGAAGGTTCAATGCAGGCGCCTATAGTAGTTTTGTATGTATCTGATGCGTGTATTTTGAGCTACAGCGCCTTGGAAAGGCCGTTTTTAGTGGTTTTGGAGTACTCTGAATTGATTTTTTTAACGTACGTGATGTTTTGAAAGTACTTAACAGCTCTCGTCTGAAGTGTGTGTGCTTTTCGTAGATCAGCACGTTGGACGCACGCTTAATAGTTTCGCTGATAAACGTGTATTTCGAACACACTGCAACGCAGTTCAAGCGCCAGGTAGACGGGCGCCTTAAAGCGAAGCGCCGGTGTGATTTTGTTGCACGATAACGCAACACCTCACACGGCCCGCCAAACGTCCGAACTGCTGCAGCGATTCAAGCGGGAGGTATGGCAACATCCTCCATACAGTCCAGACTTAGCGCCATGCGATTTTCATGTTTTCGGTAAGCTGAGAAAGGATCTCGGTGGACGACGATTCCGAAACGACGAGGAGGTGAAAGCAGCTGTCTCCGGGTGGTTACATAGAGCTGGAGGAGATATCTACGCATCCGGAATCGAAAAGTTGGTTGACCGTTCCGAGAAATGTTTACAGTCTCTTGGGGACTATGTGGAAAAGTGAGCTTACATTGTATGTTGTCATAGCCGTGTTGCCTATGTATAGGTGGTTTCATACATGGCCATAACGTGGAAGTGTAACTTACTTATTGATTTGCCCTCGTATGTCACCGACATTCAACGTGTAAATAACTGAAATGAATGGGTTGCAATGTGTATTACTGCGAGCAGGAAAGACCATTCGATGGGAATGCTTTCAACGCGGCAGAATGGCGGAGAGCAGTCGGTAATGAACGTTATTCAGTACAGTAAGCGTTTCCGGTGTTGGGGGAGTCAATATGGTTGTTGTAAATGTAAATACAGAGGCCAACATAACTGATGGTTATGTGAATGTAGGTCGTGAATGTAAGCTACTCACTTCGAGCGTGTCTTAATTTCCAGTGTATCTGCACCGCATCCAAAGTGTTCAGGGGCCCGCCTATTTAGAGCTGTTTTCCGCCTTTGTGGCCGAGCAGTGCGGGAGCGATAAGGGTGATATCGACACGAGTATGAAGCGCGCCGTAGCCGCTACACACGAGGCTCTGAACTGGCGTGAAGTGTCTTCTTCGTGCTTGTCTGTACCTGTGCGACTTAGAGGTTGACCGTATGATTTTACTAGTGGAATGTCTGTAGCAAAGTTTAATGCGGGGGTCCTTGTACATGATGTACACCAACAGGGGAAAGCCAAGGAAATGTCGGAGAATTTTCAACTGGGTCAGGGAACATGTAAATAATTGAAACTCCGCAAAATTTGTTTGTTGTGTGAATACGGGATAATTTATTTATAACATTTGCGTTGTAAATTTTATATTTCTAAGTTTGTGAACTGGCAATAATACGTAGTTGCCAAATGACGTTGGGCCTATACATACAAAATAAGACATTTGTGTGTTTGTAATGGGCACTTATGTGAAGTAAATAGCGAGTATCGGTAGAAATATGGATGGCCTGAATGAAACTTGGGCTCTGCTTGTTTGGTCTGTTGCAGTGTAATTTAATTCTACTTCACTGATAGCGTATTTGTTCTGTCACCGGTGTTAAAATATGGTATTGGAAGGTTTTCGTCCTGAAAATAGGTCAGGAAAAGTTGTAAGATTCTGCCTGGAAAACAAGAAAAATTTCAGGGAATTCAATAATGCAATTTTGGTGGATACCCTGAAATATAGACCTGCCAGTTTCGCATGAATTCACCCCGAATATGAATATTGCAAGTCCTGTTAATGTACAGAAATGTTCATGGATTCGCTGACAAAATTTTGTCATCGTAGTTGCACTTTGTACCCTGCAGAGATTATAACGCACAGAAAAAAAGTGTGATTATTTCATACCTACTCATCTGCAGTATATTGATGTTTTATTGATTTATTTAATCATTGATTATCGGGTTAAAAAAAATCAATTTCTCAGTCTTTTGCACCCATGTAGTGTATTGCAGTTATACCCGAAAGCTGTGATATTGTTGCCGGATACAAAAAAAAATGAATTCTTATTATAACGTATAAATAGAATAACGTAACCAATAACAATCTCCCGATTCTTTTAAAATACAGGCTGAGTATAAAATAATACCTTAACTTTGAAGGTCTATAATATCAAAACCGAACAACCTGCAACCTTGATTGAACAATCAAATGAACCGTGGAACCGTGAAGTAAGTTTACCAAACATTTATAAATGTTCAATGTGACCACCAAGAGCGGCCCGAACGACATCTACGTGATAATCAAATTCGTTCCACACTCTTGTCAGCGTGTCCGGTGTTACGGTTTGAATGGCGTTCGTAATTCTCATTTTGAGGTCGTCAATGTTAGCCGGCAATGGTGGACGAAACACTGGATCCTTCATGTACCCCCATAGAAAAAAATCGCACGGGGTAAGATCCGGACTTCTTGGGGGCCAGTAATGAAGAGCCTGGTCACCAACTGCTCCTCGACCAATCCAGCGTTGCGGCAACGTTTTGTTCAGGTATCTGCGAACAGCTAGGTGCCAATGGGGTGGCGCACCATCCTGCTGGAAAATGAAGTCCCCCGCCGCCTCTTCTAACTTAAGAAATAACCACGCTGTAAGCATGTCCAATTAAGGGATTCCCCCAAAGTGAACGTGTTTTTCGCTGTATACAAAGACACTGTTTTCGGCCCTTTCTTTTTTCACGTTCCCACTGTTACACCATTGAAATAATTTCCTCTAGTTTTATTTTCTTTATGTGAACAGGCATTGTTTCATTTGAAAAAAATGTAACTTTTCTCAAGAAATACACATTCTAATTATTATTATCTGTGTCTGGGCTGAAGTTATCATTCCTTGTCTAAACAGCAATTCTGTTACGCCAGCACATCAATAGCACCTTCAATTTCAGAAATATATGTAGTGCAAGTTTTAGGTGATTGGCCCAGTATATGCCATACATGACCATAGTTCAATGGCAATCCAATTGCCAGGAAGGGTGATCAAGGATGTTCCAGTGACACAAGATGTTAGGCAGGGAGATCCGCTGTTGCCTATCATATTAATTGTCATTATGGATGAGACTGTGAAAGAGCTGCATGTGGCAGTGATGTTCGACTTCGATCGAGGCTGACAATCCTTGACTTTGCCGACTGCATTGTTCCCCTGGCCTCATCTCCTCACGGGCTCCATGCTAATTTAAACTTTGCCATGTCTCGTTTATCAATCTTTGGTTTTGCAGTATCACCAGCAAAGTCGTGGCCCTGGGGATCGCCCCTGTCGCACTTCCAAAAGTCGAGGTGCTGACAAACACCTTTTCATATAGTTGTCAAAAGTTTAGACGATTAAATATTATTTATGCATGGAAATATTTGTGGATTGAGTTTACTACTATAGCCTTATAGCTTCTGAAGGCCTTATTGGCACAGATCCTATGTAACATTACCAAGTCTCCCCTCAAACCCTACCAATGTATGGTTGTCCTCAGGGTGCACTACTAACCTTCCCCGATACACCAGCTGTCATTTTGTTGACTGATCATCGGATGTTTGAGGGCAGTGGAAGCTTCTGTGCGGTGCTGGTCACATCTTCCCAAGCTTATACCATGCACTTTTATGCATGCCACTGTTGTTGGTGATGCAGATCTTAGAGTTCCATCTCTAACAACAATCATTCCAGCCTTTATTTTGTCCTGGTTAGCGAACATGAGAAGATGCACATACCATCCCGCCTGGGAGTTAGATCAACCCCCTCTTCTCAGGANGGGGGGGGGGGGAATTGAGTAGTACAGGCTCACTGTGGAGGGCAGGGTCTTGGTAACATCTGAAGGCAAAAGTTGTATAGTTCTATCGATGAGGTGGACTTGTTGGTGTCCGACAAGTCCCCACCATCGACAGCATGGCGGACAGTAAGGGCATATATGATCCCTGGTCAAGATTATATTTCTTAAAGGTGAGTTTATAAAGTGCAGAGCATGCTGTATGGACTCAGAGACAGTCTATCATTGTGTCCAGCAGTGCCCTAGGAGCCACAAAGCCAGGTTGAGGTAGCACGACTACCTGGTTAAGGTTGTTGCAGAACATCTGCAAATGTGAAGCTTTACTCTAATGAGAGAAAAGGTAATTCAGAGCCCAAGAGGGATGGCAGAGGTTGGATCTCGTGGTCGTGACAATGGATAAAGTCAAAGCAATCGTGATCGATGCCCAGGTCGTCCAGCCTAAGGGGATTGAGTGGTCTCGTTCCCAGAAAAATAAGTATTATGCCGAAAATAGCGATATTTCGCTGTTATCAATTGAGAAATTTGGTGTGCAGGGGTGAAGTAATCTTCGTGGATGTCAGCTGGGAAGGCCTCTGGCACCTTTCATCCTTGAAGGAGCTCCAGCCTCTGCTAAAGGATTGAGATTTTGTCCAATCAGTGCCAACAAGAGTCCTGTTTGCGTATCTTTTGTTATGACAGAAGTGCATCTCTTCCAAATGCCGCCCGAGTAGGTTGACAGGCTGCATAAATATCTTTAAATGTTGTGTTTTAGAGTGTGGTTTGATTTTTATCTAGTGAGGTAATCACTTACCTCGAAGTTTTTATTTATGTGGCACTATTTTTATGTTGCAACCCGTCACTGTTTCTGTGGGGTGTGTCTTTTGCCAGTGTCATTAAGATGACATTTTGTCTGGGGTGACAGACTAGGCTGGTTTATCTCCTGAAATATTTGAATGAGTTGCTGGGTTTGGCCTCCCTAGTAACATGCTGCCCACAACTAGATAGAGTGGCTTAATCTTGATATGCCCCCTCACAGTGAATGTTGTTGACAGATTTTATTGTATTTCATATTTTATACGATTTCATCTGAGTTGGGTGAGGCCATGTTGTTTTATGTTCTCTTTTGTTGGTATATAATAATTTTCTCCGAAGATGCGAACATAATAAACATTTAACAGACAGGAGCTTAACTTTCTTCTTGTTAAACAAAATAGCGTGATCTCAGTTGCTACATGCCAGAACACTGCGGCAGGAACAAATTGCAGTTCTCGAAATGTCGTGCGACTGACCACTCGTCTCTTAGTGTGGTCTCTTAAGTCATTGCTGCTTGTCTCATTTGTCAGAATGTTTAGTTTTGCTTGTGTTTTCCAATATATTTTTGGTTTTACACTTGTTTAACGACCAGTTATTATCGTATTACTTCTGTGTTATGCGACATCAAGTGCAATAGATTTAAACCTTAACTTCGCATGTGTAAATAAAATCTAAAATAAAAAAGATGTTTCCAGTATACCGTACTGCTTCCCAAAGTTCGCCATTAATGCCCATTTACATGCTTTCAGTAGCCGCCCTGGTCAGTACCTGGTCCATGCTAGGTTTGTGCACAATAAGAATTAGCTTCCCATAATTCTCATTGTGTAATTACATTTTACCAAAGAATTGTACGTTACAAGGTAGTGCATGGACTCATGTGTAAGTACGTACCTGCAAAATTCGTTTTGTGATTTGGCGGTTACTAGACTCCAAGTTTCGTACATTCATTGATTCTGCCATTGGGCAAGAGTTGATCTGGCATGCCCTCGAAGAACTGATAAATCAATAACAGAAGTCCAACGATGGATTGACCAATCTGCTGTAACGAGATCAGACAGGTAAATCACGTTCTTTAAATAACAGCGAATGAAATCGTGGGTTTTGCTGAACTATGTATAAACTAATGAAGTTTCGGCTGTCACAGAGTGGTAACGCGAATTTTGCAGGTCTGTGTATATACAGGTGGTTTCACCCGCTCTCGGCTCTCTATGTTCGCTCATAAATATCTAATTATTGGTCATAATTACGTGGGTGTGGGCGCGCGTCTGGGCGATTTGGCCGTTAAATGCCAATCGTTTGGAGAGTGGAGAGGTTTGGACTGCTTTTAACAACTATGTTTTCAGAACCGATGAAGGTTAAGCGAGGTAAGTATGAAGCTGCGTCGGAATGTAAGGGTGAGTGAAATGGCAGATCCCCGAGAAAACGAAAACCCACTGACCACCGGCATCGTCAGGCATGATTTCCACGTGCGAAAATCCTGAAGCGACCCCACCGGTAATCGAACGAGGCCCGCCTCAGTGGGAGATGTCGTTTGGATGTGTGCTTTCTGTCTGAGTTTTTGTCCCTGCTGTTGTGATGCATCTCATAGTAGCACCTACGTGTTTGTTCTGGTACAGCATGAGTCGGTACTCGCTGGAGCGTGTATTGTAAAACGGGAGTCCGAAACCTCCCGCGAAGTCTTCCACTCAGTGAGCGAACATCAGAAGCCAAGAGCGAATGACCCATCTTGTGTTGTAAAAGTTGTTTTACGCGTCGCTGAGCGCGGTGCCAGGTGAACGGAGACGGGTGAGGGTAGTTTCCCCGCGTTGTTGCAGCCGACGCCGCCGAAGAAGCCGCCTCGCCGCAACCTGTCGGTGTCGCCGANTCAACTCCATGTACGAGAACGTCCCCGTGCGCGCGCAGAACCCGCGCCGCAAGCTACGCCGCCACTGCACCAACGACCGCGCCTACGAGAACGTCGAGCCGCACCGGGTGGACGAAGGGGCGGCGGCCGACGACGCCTCCACCTTCGTGTCGAGCGCCTACATCACGCTCAAGTCGTCGCAGGAGAGCCTGCTGGACGAGGGCGGCGGCAGCCGGAGGACGTCGGCGTCGGCGGCGCCCACCAGCCCCACACACTACCAGCAGCCGCCCACGCCCGACCACCCGCCGCCGTCGGCGCTGCAGGCGGAGAAGAGCATCCACGACCGCATCCGGCCGCTCAGCCAGGTGAGTCTGCACGTCGTGCCGTTCGAGCACAGTATCTGAGTCGCCACACCGCACATTCTCTTATCCTTCTCGTGTCCAACTCGCGTGGGGTGAAGCCCAGCACTCACTACCCATGTCTATGCGATTCCATACTTAAAACCTGCGCGAATATCTCTACGACCGTGTGAATGGCTGTTCACGGTAAATTAAGCACATTTGGAAGTCCTGCTTAAATCTTATTTTATAGTCTATTCTCGGTTTCTTCACACTTTTGAATCAAATCTTAGAAAAATCATCCCATGTATAACGTGTTTGGTTGGTTCCNCTATTCTCGGTTTCTTCACACTTTTGAATCAAATCTTAGAAAAATCATCCCATGTATAACGTGTTTGGTTGGTTCCTAAATATGTCACGTATCACAAGCGTTCTGTACGTATTTAACATAAATCTAACTTTTTTCTTGGTGAAATTGAACTAGTACTTATATTTTATCTCTATATAATATNATACGTATTTAACATAAATCTAACTTTTTTCTTGGTGAAATTGAACTAGTACTTATATTTTATCTCTATATAATATAACATTAAATTTAATGTGATGTGTTGGTAATGTGTAGTAAGATATAGTTCTCATTCAAAATGTCATTACACTGAGTGCGTACGAATGCGCTGCGTCCTCCCTTTGGTTTCATTTTCTAGACTTGGTTAAACTTTGTTTGCACGAGGCGGAGAAATATACTGAAAGTAGAACTTTAGCAGGGCTTCATAAAAGTTGGAAGTTACCTCCCTCCGTACGTAAAAACAACATTTTCATGACCCTGATAACTTTACTCGTGCGTCATCGAAATAAAACTGCGAAGGACATTTTTTTTTTCCACTGTGTAGAAATGTCTTTCTTGTAATTATCTTCTTGGATATTATATTCGTAAAATATTATTTTTCACTTACGAAACTACAAAATGTTATCGTTAACCAGCAATAACTAAAAAACTGGGACAGGTCTCCAGATATTCTGTACTCACACACACACACATGCGCGTACAGTTCAGTAGTGTGTAGTATCCTTAGGACTAGGTGGAAGATCTACCTACACGTCTCACACATTTTTTTTTCTTCAGTATTTGAACCGTCCAACCTTCTAAAGAAATATTTTTATATAGCCTGCAACCTCTGGGTGGTCAACTATCCAGGATAACAATGACTGTTTGCGAAACATGTCTGAGGCTGTAACTGTTACCTTCCGTAATTCAGTTATCTCCAAGAAATATTTCAACCCCGGTGTCTTTCAGAAAACAGAGTTGTAAGTGGAGAAATGTTTTCAACAGATAACATTGTACGTGAAAATGAAACGGTCGTTATAGAACGAAGCCCTTCAAAAACATAATGAGTATGAAACTTAAAAAATNCATTGTACGTGAAAATGAAACGGTCGTTATAGAACGAAGCCCTTCAAAAACATAATGAGTATGAAACTTAAAAAATCTGGATAAGAAATCACAAGAAAAGATGGTAAGTGATATCAGTGGAGAGATTTGGGTGGCTCTTAACATCGAGGATTTGAGAGCCGACCGTAAGTGATAGCCGNGGTAAGTGATATCAGTGGAGAGATTTGGGTGGCTCTTAACATCGAGGATTTGAGAGCCGACCGTAAGTGATAGCCGTAATATAAGAGGTGAAACTCATCCCCCAAGGCTGGGCCAAGGAAAAATTATCATGTAAACAACGCGAAGAGGAATTGTGAAGCGTGGCTCGATACACCATTAAAAGCTGAATTAGCAGAAATGGAAAAATATACTACTGTGAATAAAGGAGCTTGGAAATACACTGCTGGACAATATAAATAGCGCACACAGAAAGATGCATCGGATTGTACAGAAACTTTGTAGAGATTGTGATGCAGATTAGTAATACAGTTGATGATAAAAAACAGAGCAGCAGGACAATTACATTTGGATCTGTGGAACGCCGCCCGGTTGTTCGTGAATAGTGCTTCACACCCTCTCTCACTGCAATACACGCAGCAACACGGTCTGGCATGGAGTCCTGCAGGCGCCGGTTGTTGTTCTGTTGCAGATGGGCCCACAGTTGTTGGGCGTTGTGTAGTACGGCTTCAGCTGGTGTTTCAGATGGTCCCACACACGCTCGATTGTGAACATGTCAGGGAAGTGGGCAGGCCATGGTAGTGTTTGGAAATGACGGAGGCAGTCCTGGGCGATCTGTGCCACGTGCGGTCGGGCGTTATCCTGCTTGAACGTCGCATCTGGAATCCGGGCCAGAAATGGGAGCAGATGGGGGCCATGGTATCTCATCCACAGACCGCCGGCTAATCAATTTCTCATGTAACACNGGCCAGAAATGGGAGCAGATGGGGGCCATGGTATCTCATCCACAGACCGCCGGCTAATCAATTTCTCATGTAACACGACGAGAGCATATCGCATATCGCATATCGTAGGCTATGGCTCTCCAGAACATAATGCCTGCCATGGGGGAAGTGTGCCGCTCGATAGCGAGGTTGGGATTGTGGCATTCGCCAGGAGCCCTCCACATCCGGGCGCTGTGATTATCTGCCCCCGTGACGAAGCGGCGCTTATCACTAAACACCGCACATCGCCAGTCTGTGTGTTCCACATTGCTCTGGCCTGGCAGCACGCGTAGTGGGTGCTGGGATCGCAGATTCGCCTCCGCAAGACATCAATAAATTGTTATTGGGCGTGCAGGAGCTCCAACACTGGCCGGTATCGTGGACCAGGTCGCCCATGCGATCTCTCCGCGCCTCGCGTACGATCAATCGATCCTCTCGACCTGTAGTCAACCTCGTCCGTCCTGAGCAGGTCCTCTGTGTTATTGACTCCCCTCAACAGCATCGGACAGTATGGTCCGAACGATCCTTAGTGGTGGGCTATACAGCGATACGACCACCCCGCGATTACGGGTCCTCTCCCCGAAGTCCGTCAGTTGCGTAAAGCGACGTTTTCGTCGTGTTTTTGTATTCCCGATATTCTTATTCACTCTGTTCGCTTGCTTGATATCGTCTGGTGTTTCTGGCGCTGATGCGGCTTCGACCACTCGCCAGTGTCTACGACCACTGGTCGATGCTTGCAGCGCCACTGCCAGGTGTGCGTTCGAATGCAAACGCACCAACACGGGATCATGTGCATGCCATCCCGTACTCTCGCTATTTCCATAGTTTCGTGGTTGTCTTGTGGTCTCTTCGTGGTGCGCTATTTTCATTGTCCGGCAGTGTGTTTATTTTAGACTGCAGAAAAAATAGTTTTAGAACTCATGCATTTAGAAAAGCAACTGTTGAGCGTTGTAAAATGGTTTTCATTTTAAATGAACAAAACATTATCTATTTTAAAACTTATTAATATTGTGGTATAAATTTGTCGCGAAAATTTTGATGTTAAAAGTGGCATAGTATTAATTCTTTTTAATAAATCAGAGAAATACAGAAATATTTTCAGAAAGTGTGCCAACTAGACCCGGCCTCCCCTACCGTTTTCAGTGGCCTTACTTGAAAACATCACACTCGTAATTCAACGTCGAGCGTTAAGAACTGTTTCTTTTAATTTGCTCCCAACTTAACTTGGAGCGTGCATGCCATTGTGTAATGTAATATATGTGTAGTTTGACCATTAATTTATCTCAAAGGATTATTTCACAAGTGCTTACTTTACCTTAAACAGCCTATAGCAGCGATGATTCTGTACTGAATTTGGCAGGTAGAACCAGTCCCATTTTCCTCGTAGATTAAGTATGAGGTAGACTGACTTTCTGCACTGAGTGGCTCACCGACTGTCGTGAGAACTATCGAAATCGCGTATTAAAACGGCGACGCACAGTTTGTGTACGTTTTGGTTTTACAACTAACCCACTCTTTCACAATAAAAATAATACTGTTTCTGATTTGGTTACATCGTAGTTGCTATACGACTCAATCAAAAGAAGTGAGATAACCTCTCAAGCCAGTTGCTTATGTAAACATTGTGCTGACCGTGGTCGAAAAAATGTGGCGTTGCCAGTTCTAAAGGAAAAACTGTCGTTATTGCTGTGATGCAGGGATGTTAACTGCGCGGTTGTTGTGTGCACTCTACCTCATATTTCTTCTATGATTTCTCGTCGCTGCGCATACGAAGTATACTATACGTGCTGCTACAGCTACTTTGAAAATTGGACGGCGATTAGCGATGGTGATCCAAGTGCCAAAATGAAATAGTTTATCAATTGCAAACTTAAACACTATAAGATCTATGTAATAGTTGCCATTTACAAAATTGTCAGAAAATTAAGTAATTATGCAGACTCTACTAACAACAAATCTTGCTAGAAGCGCTAAAGCAGTAATCTAAATATTTGTTTTTCAGCGCTTGGATTGCTACTATAGCTTATCACCGTCCAATTACGAAATATTCTTTTATGTAGCTCTGTGATGCCAAACAACCAATGTGCCCAACGGCAGCAGTATACTGTTAGTACAGAGGAAAGTATTTTCTGTCTCATATGATTCGCCCAATTTCAACTAAAAATCGTCACAAACACATTGTTATTGTTTCTGCTTTTGCTTCACGATTCCGTGGGTACTTGATTAGGAATGGAATTGGGTACAGTTTTATGGGTAGTTTTTGCTGGGCTTCATACTCTCATAGTCAGTTTCTTCTCATCGAAGTAAAATTTACATGAATTTATAACGGAAGTCGCAAGTAAATTTCTTTCCCAAAAGTGTTATTAAAAGTTACTTCAAGGCCAGTTTTTTTGACCTTTCGGATTTATTCTCATGTAATATTTTGTATTACAAATAAATGTAAACAACGCATTTGTACAAAGTTAGAAGTTTCTTGTATTACAAGAAACTCGAAGGCAGTATTTTAGCTTACATTTTGACTGACAATTTTTTTGAATGGCAAAAAGTTTACAGTGTTGTAAAGATTGATTGAATGTTTGATTCTCTGCTTGAAGTGAAGCTAGAGAATTTTTGAATGCTGGAACATATGCCTTTCCTTAGCAATTGTGCCATATATTCAGATGTATATTATGAGTTTAAGTCAAGTTCCTGGTTGATTTTGTTTGTCAGAATATATTTATGTTGTTACCTTTAAAATGTTTTAAAAGGTTTTTTTTTTTTTTTTTTTTTTTTTCCNTAACAGTTAACCATGTTATAAATACAGTTACCATTTTGAAAGACTTATGTGGTGTATGTTCCATATGAAAAATAAGTGTTTTCCATGTTTTTTTTTTTGCAGCTGGTTCGCCTGCATGCAGTGTTTTACATAACATTTCTATTACATGATTGCAGTGCAGTGTGCTTGTATCATGTGTAGTTTAGGCCTTCAAGTCTTTTGAATTCAACTAATAGAAACCTTTAATGGCGGTAGCGTCGAAATGTCTGGCTTGGATTAACATTTCTGCAGTAGCGTGGAAACATTGTCTGTCAATCACATTCCCGTGTATCAGTGGTATGACTACCACTCTGCACAATCTCATTAAGACGACATAGTTCTTGAGGTCTGGTGATGTAGCAAGGTTGGGCAACATAGTGAATTTCTCCATTATTCAAATGTTGTACAAAACGTGCCTCGGTGACTCTTTGAGACGGATCCTGGCAACTCGCGCTACTTTTGGAAATTAAAATAATATACATAGCATTTTAAGGAATAAACATAAATAGAAAGAAGTTACAGGAAAGTGAAGTTCCATTTACATCCAGAGAATATATCTATATGCATCATTCTTGCCTTTTCTTTCCGAATTTTCTTGCATCTGCAGATGGGTAAGTAAACTCTGATGATTCATGTGCTGGTCTCCCAAAAAGAAGTACTTGTATGAACGGAAATTTTTTAAAAATTTACTTGGCACGGGCATTTTAGCTATAGTCTTCTTGATTTCCATTTGTACGATTTTCCTTTTATTTAGTATCATAACAAAGTTGCAGTTTTCAGCCAGATCTTAATATTTCTACAGATAATTTCCTTGTTTTTTTTTTGTACCTTATTAGTCAAGTTATAGATTCTCTTTTATTTTTTAAGTACAGTGCGAAGTTTTGTGATGTTTTCTCCACGCATCTTGCTAAATGTATAGTGGTAGTTGAGTATTAGACAAAGGAAACGTTTTTATCAAGTGAAAACTTGTAAGTATTCAGATTTTGTTAACATATTGAACTGCAATCCAATAATTTTACTTCTTGCTAGTTCCTGTATATTCATATGTGCTGCACCAATTCAACAATTAACATTTCTTGTGCTTTTACTCTTTCATTTCATTGAATGCTTAATTTTGAAGTATATTATGTAATAGTTATTGTCTGTTTTCTCTATAATATAACTTTCCAATTGCATGAAATAGTTGGTTGATCTCACTGTTATAATATAGTCAGCTCACGAAGTTTCTTAAATGTTGAAAAGATCACGGTTCTTAAATGAAGGTCGACATGTGCTTCTTGTTTCGCCTTATCCACATTCAAAACTGTTACCAGCCTGTACCGGAGACAAGGTTTAACTGAACAAACTATTGCCATTTTATTTTGACCTTCTATGACCTTGCTAGACCAGTCCTGCCATGCCTCAAATAGTGGGCATTGAGTGTGTATGCAAATTGTTCGGAATCTCCAGTGCCCGGCAGAGGCAGGGGATGATGTCTCGCGGTGGTGGTGGGGGGAGGGAAGCAGGGCGAACATAGCAAGAAGGGAAGAGATGCGCGCGCAGCACCGGTCAAGCTATGCGCCGTCCCACAAACATCAGCTGGTGCTGCCTACTGCCGTTACCGAAGACTGAAGACTGGATGTTTGTGGGACGGCGCTAGTGCTGCCGGGCCGTTCTGGTGTCGCTCAATTACAGACTGGTCCGTGACGAGCTACACGCTAGCAAACATGAGGAAACGCTCCTGCCCAAACGTCTGCGGGGGCACTGTAACATGAACCATCTCCCCTAGTGTTTCGTGTTTCCTTGCATGACTTTGCATACGTAAATACGAAGCTTTAATGTCCCCCCCCCCCCCCCCCCCCNATTCCGTAGTTCGATTTTATGCTCCGATCTTCTCTTTCATGAACTCACTTGGCCATTTCCTCCCACCCTTGTCTTGCGTTGGCAACTCTTCCCTGAAAATTAGGCAACCTTACGTCTTTTTTGCAGGGACCACAGTTCGCCTACCAGCAACGCCAATCCTAATCAGTCAATTTAACTGATGAATTATTGAAAAAAATGCAATTCTTCCTTCGCTTGTTGATTTAAAGACTTTTAGTCCTGGTTAATAAACCATTTCATTCTCAGTATTGCAGCGATTTGTTTTTTGACTGATGGATTAGTTAAATATGGTGTATCAAATTTCATATTGCACATACTAATAAAACCCAGAAAATATTTTTTCACCGCGAGTTTCTTTTTTTGGTAATGCCATTCTACAAAGTAACATGAACTTTCAGTATTTCATTTCGTTGTCACGTAATCATCACAGCGCTCGGTTTGACGGTTTAAACCGCATTAAATGTGGTGAAGAGAGTGCATTCATACGTACCACTTGTTTTAATAAAACAGGCGTGCGGCACCAATTAAACAAAAAATTAAAAGAAAGGACATGCAATTCAAACCTACATATTTTCTTTAAAACAATACATTTTTTTTTTCGTTCATCGTTACAGTCCACGTTGGCATGGTAGCTCGATTGATAAAGTAATGATATGGAAGTGATGCTGTGGGTTCAAATTCTCGATCCGCGAATTTTTTTACTCTTTTTAAATTACGTTAAATTGCACAATACAAGCAGTGACTATCGGAAATATGTCTACATATATCGTAACTATTTGGCTAAATGCAATAAAAACAATATTTGCTCCGCCGCTTGCAGTTGGCTGCCTCTTGTTCAATCAGTAAAATTGTTTCACCGAAGCAACCAGTGGTTTTCCACCAATTGTAAGTGGAGCCATTCCACTGATTCGAGTAGTTGAATTTCTTTGCGAATCAGTGGTTTTCCACTGATTTAGAGTGAAGGCGCAGTTCAATTCCCGGCGAATCACTCCCGAGCTTTCGCATGCTGTAATCGTGCCGGACGATGCCTCTGGACGGAGGGTTTTCCCTTTGGATCTCCCGTTTCCTTGGCCCTTGCATTCCTGCGCTGCTCCATATTCACCTCTTCACCCTCGTCGGCTCTCAACACCCCGCTGTTAGAGCCTGCCGAACTTCTCCACTCCGTTCTTTCTTCACGTTTTGTGTGGTCCTCAAATATATTTGGACGTCACGCCACTGTTCTACAAAGCTTGTCGTGGCAAACGCCCGACGGATGTAGCTGTCACAAAAAGATTCCAGGTACGCCTGATGGATGTAGCTGTCACAAAAGGATTCCAGATACGCCTGATGGATGTAGCTGTCACAAAAGGATTCCAGGTACGCCTGATGGATGTAGCTGTCACAAAAGGATTCCAGGTACGCCTGATGGATGTAGCTGTCACAAAAGGATTCCAGGTACGCCTGATGGATGTAGCTGTCACAAAAGGATTCCAGGTACGCCTGATGGATGTAGCTGTCACAAAAGGATTCCAGGTACGCCTGATGGATGTAGCTGTCACAAAAGGATTCCAGGTACGCCTGATGGATGTAGCTGTCACAAAAGGATTCCAGGTACGCCTGATGGATGTAGCTGTCACAAAAGGATTCCAGGTACGCCTGACGGATGTAGCTGTCACAAAAGGATTCCAGGTACGCCTGATGGATGTAGCTGTCACAAAAGGCTTCCAGGTACGCCTGACGGATGTAGCTATCACAAAAGGATTCCAGGTACGCCTGTTCGTGCTGGTTGTCCTGCCTTTACAACTTCTTGGCTGCTGCCATTTGCTAGATGTGCCATCCATTCGTTCACAGTCAACCGTCGTAGGACACACTCTGTCCTGCCATTTCCCAAGCATGTTGTTCATGTCCTGGCCAGCTACCGTCACGCACGCGCGCGCGCACACACACACATACACACACATACACATACACATACACATACACATCCACACGCGCGCGCGCACGGCGTGTCTTCCACTGAGGTTTGTTTTCTACTGAAGTTTAACTTCAACTTCCAGTGTGTTACTCGGGTTTTTTGTGTATCGTATGTCCACGGGAACAGAAAAATAACCTACCGACGTGAAGAGGTGGCGTTTAAGAGCACCATCTGCCCTCACCTCCAAACAGCGCTCAGAGCTTCAGTCGTATAGTTTTTGTGCAATATTTTTCAGTGGTGTCTGCCTACAAACGGCATGTAAGAATTTCCCACTTCCGAATGGCAGTTTGTTTTCTATTTCCGTTTCTAATGCGTATTTTTAAAATGTGAATAAGGGCTAATACCAATGTTTTATAGGTATTAAACTTCTGGTGAAGGCTCTATAACATACCGTAGGCCCATGCAGCACACTTTTGTATTTCGTACTACACCATGAAATGATAGGATCACTATTAAAAGTTTTATGAGGCGATTCGAGGAAATAGAGTCTGCACGCCAGTCCAGTACCTTGCATGTAAATGCGGCCAGACATTCTGTGCAAGTATGTAGGTCGTCCTTAGCGCTCCCATGCTTCTAGGTCTTTGACACGCAAAATACCTGCAGCCAGACGGCGATCTTAAAAGCAACAATTCAGTAATGAATTGAGCATAGCTCTTGGAGAAAGAAACTGCTGATCATCATTGGTCTTGCCTCCTCGTTACATGAGTGTGACAACTTAGTATCAAGGTCACTGAGGACCCCTACGTAGGAGACGGTAGTAGCGTGGAGTGTGTGCATCCGATACTCAAGCTGTATGTGGTTCTTTTGGTCACCAGATCCAGTAAATTAGAGTATTTAAAAATTGTCAAGTCCCAGAATTGGATCATTTCTGTAATTAAGCCTCCTCTTTTTGTTCACGTTCTTGCAAATTTCTCGGGGTGTGTCCATCGTGGTTAACTCCAGTGGTGGAAGCGTCGTATTGTTGAAGGACGATGGGTAGTTTCTTTCCCCAACCTGAGGTATACAGTTGCACTGCTATTGTGTATCCAATGTGCTTCGTTGCATTATGTGAGGGTAATACATTTTTTTATTCATGAGACAACATTACACAGTAATGGGGCTGTCGTGTATGTGCACCCTGACTTAGTGTGAATTTTAAGTAATTGAGCTCGAATTATTGTTGATGCTTCATAGTGGAAATGTGTTATTGGGGAACAAGTTTTTCGCCATGATGTCTTTATCCATGATCGGTGAGGCATCATTTCTGAAACTTGTATATGCTTTGCGATATCACAAATATTTAATTTTTGCATTGCTTTGTCATTAGAGAGTCCAATAAATTAGGTATCAATGCCTCTCGTTTCATCCACCCTTGCATTCTATCACTGCCCCATCTGTCTACAGCTTATTTCACTCCTACCTGCAGTAAAGATCTCATTGTTTTGCACCTTCCAAACCTCTCCTCTGATATTTTATTATATTACGAAAAGCCCACCAACACGAAGTACCCATTGCTCCTGAATACCCACCATTTATTTTTTGAGTAAGTAAAAGTCATAAGAATGTAGCCTATTTTCATCAGCTGGTAAAATGAGAACCTATCAGATTTTGAACCCAATCCACAGCAAGGTGCATATGTCCAGCTGAATTTAAGAACTGTGCCGATTACAAACCCCCAGGTAAATTAATGAACTTGGATGTGTTCAATAAGGTGTCCATCTACAACTTTGGTGACCTACTACAGTGTGTTCAAACTGCACGTTGAAAAAGTAATTTTGGTAGACTTCATTAGAAGAAAGGCTCCTTTTTTTAGAAGACCAGAGGATATAACTTCAGCTGTTTCTCGGAAGCTGCAGGTATTTTAATAATTTCGACATAACTAAAACCTGCTATTTTAAGCTTCTCATAAAATTGTGGTATTATTTTTTTAAGTCCCATAGTTGAGGTAATGGGGCCCTGTAATTCTAATGCCGCTGTTTACCTTGGTGTTTGCTTGTTCATGTGCCTCAAATACACAACATAGCCTCAGGTAGGTGGGCACCTTGAAGCTATGAATTGCTAGCTAGCATTTATAGCAGCTTCCTAAAAGGGATTGATGCTGTCAGTGTTTAATAAGTTTTTTATTTTACTGTATTTTTACTGCTTTGTTACTAAAATTAATTTCCTTGAGCATGATTTCTCTTCTCACATATGTTATTTACCTTGATGTTTGTGTAATAAAAGTATAATACCTATTTTCAATTTTTTTGCATTAATCCGTTTTTAATAAAATTTGTTATATGCAGTACAACTTTTTTTGTTAATGTGTTAATATACAAGGTTCCTCTTCATGTGGTGTTTGCATTTTCTTTGCACTTTTTTTTTTTTGCTTTCATTTGCTGATTGCTTATTTTTGTGGTATTTAATGAATGTTCCTGTTTGCTTGCTAAATGTTTATGAAATGTTAGTTGGGTCTGTTAGTGCTTGTGTTTTCTATGTGAATATTGTGTTTGTATCAAATAAAAATTGTTGTATTTTTTATGTTATGTAGGTATCTTGTAGTTGTGGTGTCTAGTAGTAAATATGTCCTATTTTTTAGGATATGCTTCTTAAAAATTCCAAGATCTGTACATATTTTTAGGTAGAAAAAACTGTCTTTTATTTAAACACTGTGAAGTCAAATTTATTTAAATTATCAGTTGTACTACAAAAATCTAGTCATGAAAGCAAAGCTTATTTTGGATTTTTGCTGGAAAGACTTTCATTATGTGTGCAAAATAAGCTCAGTTTTGTAAACAGTACACATTCATTTTTTTTCTGATAAGAAATACCTTCATTTTCTGAAGTAAATTAATTGTTTGTACAAACAGTATTATGAATATTGCATGCAGCTTTTAAAGTATGGCTCTAAAATTTAAAAACATGTGTCTAAAGCACATTTAATTTTACTGTAAAAATTCAGCCTACACATTTTTGTGTTATAAAATAATACAATTAAATTATCTTTGATCACATTGAATTGTAGTTTCAGAGCATGATTTAAATCCTAATGACGCTCCTACTCAGAGATAATGTTAAAACTGCACTAAATGTGTATTTTGTTCTCATATGTATAGAAGATTCTTCTATTACTATTGTATTTACAAGATTTTGTATGCTATGGTAGATAGTGAATTTTTGTTAGAAAATTTACGTTGTCTTTGTGTATAGTTTGATTCATATTTATTTTTTAATTGTTCATCTTTATTGAATGTTAGCATATTTTGTAAAGACAGTATTTATATTAAATAAATGTTCTTTTTTCTGTTACAAATTTTATTTCTTCTTTTGTTTCCTTTTATCTACACAGATCATTTATTTCCGTCAGGGTCCAAAATAGTGTTTTCCAGCCAAAGAAAACATACCCACACACGTTAACTCATTGTAAGAACTTATGATGTTGGTTTTCACCCTCACCCTGACTAGTATTTGTTTATTTCTCGAAGGTATTCTTTTTACAATAATTTTTAAATATTTTAACTAGGGGCGTCATGAGGAAGATATCATTTTAATATATTAAACGGCTGTATGTATTAAATTTGCATGATTCATTGTAGGTTTTGTTGCATCACATACGCACTTTGAAGGACCCTATAACTGCTGCATGTTATACATGGTCGTGAGCTGGCAAAGGTTCTTTCAGATTATTCTACATGTGTGAGTTATTGTAAGGAGTGTTTTATTTGGTGACTCTTAACTGGAATCAAATTTGGGTGTTGTTGGAACATATTATTTTGGTCCCTTTTCCTCGGCTGCTCGCTAACAAATGATGGGTTTCTGTCTCTCGCTTTGCCTGACTGGGATTCCTGGTGGCTGCATACAACACAAGACAAAAAGTTTTGGCACTACATATTGACAAGTCGTGCCAAAGGTTTAACATCCCCTAACTGGAAACCACACAGCACACATGAATGATACTATTGTAAAATAATGTACCAAGTAAAGTGAATAAGGTGTGTGAAGGAATCGGTTTTGTTTTTCGTTACTGTGCTTTCTTTATTTTCATATTTCNCTGGGATTCCTGGTGGCTGCATACAACACAAGACAAAAAGTTTTGGCACTACATATTGACAAGTCGTGCCAAAGGTCTAACATCCCCTAACTGGAAACCACACAGCACACATGAATGATACTATTGTAAAATAATGTACCAAGTAAAGTGAATAAGGTGTGTGAAGGAATCGGTTTTGTTTTTCGTTACTGTGCTTTCTTTATTTTCATATTTCGTTGGTGTCTGTCGGCCAATCACTTACATTTAATATCGGGTTAATCTATTCCAAGTAGCCTCATTCAAGTAAGACACGTGCTTTCTCGCAAAGACATTCGACCATTAACCAAAGGAAGGCTTTGGGTTTGCTTACAGGATTTTTAAGTGAAGCCTTTTCCGCGGAAAGCAGGTGCACATATTTCGTTTGCCTGGCTGTTTCATGTGTGACAGTGGATTCTTAACTAATAAAGACGGTAGTAAAAATTTTACTTTGAAATTGAAGCAAATATCCTCTCAGTTAAACCAAACAGTGGCACAACTAAAGATATGATCCAGCCAATTAAGAAATAATTAGTGATAAGTATGTGAAATGTTAATGAAATGTTCAACGTAGTGCACAAACGTCCTTTATTATGTTTGAATAAGCAACATGTTTGATGCAGTGGAGGGGAGAACGCAAATCAAAGTGGAACGTGCATCAGTACCGCAGCGGATGCTGTGACTTAATGCAAGCATTAGTAGAAGTGGATTTTTAAAATGATGCATCAGGTTTCCGTGTTTGCAGTATATCCTCGCACGTCTGTGATTACAGTTCTCGCATCCCCGATGGAGGCGATCGCTAGGACATTGCGCCATCGCGCATGCAAGCAAGTGGAGTACGACTCGGAATCCGAGGACCGGGTTGGATGCCGGGCGGTGTTCGCAGCCGAGTGTAATCGGGAAGTTCCGTCGTCTTTAACCTCGCGTAACGGAACAGTGTCAAGTGAAACTCTACGGTTGTAATAATAGCATAACATTACGGTTTTAGGGACACCAAAAATAGGTTTTTTATATACGAGTTTGCTGAAAACATTGAAATAAAATACGGCATGTGTAACGTTTGTTTTCTAGAACTTCGAAACATTTAATCTAGGAAAGTTCGAGAATTGTCTAGCACAGCCGGGTACTCCTCGGATGGTATGATAAAGGAAGAAAAGAGAGAGGGTACTGCGTGTAAAGATAAAAATTAAACTCACCTTAGTCTTTTGTTTTGAAGTAAAAAATCTAGAGCGAATACCTTTCCTTCTAGCTAAATGTAATACATTCGGTAAAATACGTGTGCGTGCGACAAATCTAAATTTATATTGTCGGCCGCAGAAACTTCATACCAAACAACTTTTGTGACCGTTCACTTCTGTCTCGACGAGCTTGAGGGATGGCAGCCCTTGGGCAGCCCTTGTCGGTGCACGGTAGACAAAGTAACTACGGCGAGAAAACTCCACGCTAAGAGAAAAATACCCGAGGTGGCATTGCGAGAAATATAACGTACCGTCTCGTGTACTGTGTTTTCGGAAGTATCGAGAATTGCGTGAATGTGTGGAAAAGGTGGGGACATTTTTTTTTTTTTTAAGTTGGCGCGCCTCATCGATAAAGTGAGTGTGAATTCGTCTTCAGAAAGGAACAACGACGTATCTTTGCGATAGCTGCGCTGTGCATGCGGTGTTCTCGCCCGAAGACAAGTGTCATGGACGACACACGCTATGAGGCGGCCGGCCAGTGGACAAGATACTCAACTGCGCGCAATGACGTAGCGCATTGTTCTATAATGGTAGTGCTAGAGAATGAGAGAGAGTGATTGAGAGGGGGTTGGGGGGGGCGACGAGAATCTGCCAGTCGAGTGACACTAATTGTTACTAGCCTGCAACATCCCTGCATTGAAATATCATGTTATAGGTAATTCGCGGTAAAGTGAGCACTTTAGAAAGCCTTCTCATTGGGAATAATAGTCCATTAAGTATATTTTATTTCAACCTTAGACGTTTTCAAAGTGCAGTGGAATATACGCACTGTGTTTATTACTTACATNTAGGTAATTCGCGGTAAAGTGAGCACTTTAGAAAGCCTTCTCATTGGGAATAATAGTCCATTAAGTATATTTTATTTCAACCTTAGACGTTTTCAAAGTGCAGTGGAATATACGCACTGTGTTTATTACTTACATGTCAATATTTATTTTAAAAAAAAATTTCTAAAGGATTAAAGAAAAAAGTAACTAGGCCCTCAAAAGTGCTCACTTTACCATGGACAGCCTATGCAAAATTTTGTGTCCGCTATTTTGCTATAGGCTGTCTACGATAAAGTGAGCACTTTTGAAAGCCCCTGCTTAGGATCTATTCTCTTCCTGAGAAATTGACATTGCGTGGACCCTCTCACTAAGTTATGCGCCGTTCAAATGCAACTGTCGAATTGCCAGTAACAAAAATATGTTAATAATATGCAAAATATTAGTCTTACGCGCAAAACGCTGCCAGAAACAAAATTAAGTAAGTTCAGCGTTCCACAAATTAAACATGGCAATGTTAACGTAACGTTGAGACGTGGAACTATTTTTCATAGCTCGCTGCCAACTTCTCCACGAGTATTTCACTCGGCGCTTACGTCGAAATAAGTGCAGTTACCGGCAGTGACTTTTTTCAAAGGTTGAGTCCGAAAGTTCTCGCTTTACCGCGAATAGGCTATAGTCGAATAGGTAGGCCTACGCGTTATTTGGCCAAAATATTTTTTAGGCCAGATGACGCGTAAGACAGTGTAAATTAAGTCCAAGCAACTTAAGCCAAATGCAATTTTGGAGCCGTTATTTATTTACGTAAACACTGTGCTTACTTTAGTCGATGTCGCATGCTTTAGATAATTCTGATGCATGAAGAGTCGTTCGATGTTGTGGCACAGAGATGGTTACTATTCAGTTGGCATGCGCATTCTATCCCTATTTGCTCTACATAAAATCCATTTCCAGTGCAGCCGGCCAGGTTAGAACAAAGCACCTACAGAATGAAGAGCGTCACACATCACCCAGGTACAAGTAGAATCTGTTTCAGCTGCAATATCAGATCAGTGACCTTTCTGGACTTTTTGCACTAGCTGTAAGTGCACTATCACAATTAACATTCAGTATAACAAGTTGGGAGGCATTGCCAGACAGTTCCAGGCTGCAAGGACACCCATCCTTACCGGATGTAGGTTTTTTTTATGCGGAAAAATAACTAATTGAGCATACTAATCGAGTAGGGAAAGAATTCTCACACGAGCTTAGCTCTGAACGCAAAGTAAATTGGATACAACTGCAAGCTACCACAAACGGACGTGTTTTCGGAACTCTGCAGGCAAACCTTAGTATACCATTTATGTAACATCTGACGGAAGCTCGCTAATTAAATCATCACACTGCAGGTTCTTTTGTTGGCATTTCAGCCGGGAAGCACTGAAACGCGTAATGAAGTACAGACGGCAATTGTAGTGTTAACTGAATTCTACTAGCGAGAAGCATGGTACTCGCGTGAAGTTAACCTTCAGCTGCGAGAAGAAATGAAATATAATCGCCGAGAAACGTGTCCGGATTTTCGCATTGCGTAGTGTATTGCTGCAAGACGCGAGAGGGGCGTATCCGGGTTCATGGGGGATGGAGGTCTTGATAAAGTTAAATGATCTGAAGTTGATGTTTTATTTATTGACACGGCCTTTATTTACAGCATTAAACTTGGCGAGCACAATATTTAAGTATATCTCAATTCAAATTGAAGTCCTTATCAATTTCTCGATATTGGTTACAGCATTTATTCACACTCTTCAATCTGTATATTGCCATAATTCCGAATGCCTTACACTCACGCATCCAGTTCAGTAGTCCCGCCCGTCAGTTGCACTCTTCACTGTACCGATGCTCGCAGTCCGCAGACTTCACTCCCGCCGGTCACTCTCGCCGCCACACGTCGCTCTGCTGACCCGACGCTTCGCTGTCTTCGCACACCTGGCGCTTAAGGTCGCACAATCTTCCCGAGTCTGAACTGTCGGCTCGGCGGCCCGTTGCGGCGGCCTTAGTAGTCTCGCTGGACCTATCTAGAAGGTTCCCCCGCAACCCAGAGTCACGCTGAGAGGGGCTAGGACAATGACCAGAACATAAAGAAAAAAAATAATCTCAATAAATGCAATTGCTGAAGGTCAGGATCGCGCGATGTTCCAAAAGGCATATTTCTCGCACGCTGTGGCTCGCCTTTGTAAATCGCCACCCGCTTCGCGTGTTACTGCCCACACGCTTTCGCTCGCTCGAGAGCGATAGGGCAAGGGAAGTGGCGGACCAGCAACATGTGACAGTACATATGTATTCTGTCGAGACTTCGTTTGAAACAGGAAACTCAGGATCGCCTTGGCCCTGCACAGCGCGGTTCAGCACTGAACAGCCCTCTCGAAATCCACTGGTTGGCTCTTTCCGGCAGGTCCAACTGCGTTGGTAAACTGCGCGCGGGATATCCTAGTGCTGTCACAATTACACGAAAGGCACTGGGCATAGGGCGATGGGTGTTTAGGACTAGCCTCAGTAGTATGCGCGATTTGAAAACATGTACCTTCAAGCTCATCAGTTGGGTACTTCTTATCGCTGCCGTTGATTAAGAACATTTCCAGCAGTCTCCACGTTTTAAATTTTCGTGCCGGTTACATTTACTTTTTATTAGTACGTAGAGTTTTATCTCACATTAAACAGCCAGCCACCTTTATTATGCACATTGGCAGGATTTGGAATTTAAAGAAACATTTGTTAACAATTTATTGGTAGTGAAAATGTATGTAACTTTTAATAGAGCTCCGTGATAGTTTGATTTTTCTTACAACTCATCAATATTTATTAGACAGCCAACAGAAACCTGTTTCAAAGTAACGTGTTTCCTACCGGCAACGTAGAATAAGAAACTTAACCAAGATTCTAAGTACGTAGTGTGATTTTAAATAGGGACCCCAAAAATTAATTTCCTCAGGCCTCCAAAATCTATTGGGTGGCCCTGGTTCCTCACCTTTAAGGTCGTGAGGCGCGGGAGCTGTAAGGATGACATTGCCACTTGCTTCAAGTGCGTCATCGCCGCTAAGCGCAAGACTCTGAACTAGCGTCCAGTGTGCCTATGGGACGTTACGGAGCCTTGCTGGTTGTCATGTGGGTATGGTTGTAAGCAGTTGTGGATATTCGAATTTAAAAAAAAAAACGACGTAGATACGTTTTTGAAAGTTGATGTTTTGTTTCCAATTTATGAAATTCGGTCAGTGAAACACAAATGTGGTCGTTGAAAGCCGTCGAAGCCTACAAAATCGCAAGCCCTCTGCTTACGATATTAATTCTTCTTGAAAATAGTGTGTAAACTATAGCGGCAATGCTGTTTTAAAACCATGTATTCACCGTTTCTGTGGAAACAGAACGCACGCAAAGCATGTTTATGATAGCTTCCATCGCCGTCGTAATGCTTCCTGACACTAGGACGTAACCTTAGGGCGTTTAATTTTTTTTTTTTTCGCTAGGGAAGCCCCTTAAACTGTGACCCTAATCATTTTATTTGTGGAAAGCATGTAGTAATTCTCAGTGTAGGTCCTTCGAGTACAGCACTGTATTCAACAGCTCATCCTCGGGCCTTTCGAAGTAGAATGACTTCGCAACTACGGTGTAAGCCTTTCGCAAGTGCAAACACTCATTCATGTAATCGAAAGGTGTAAAAATAGGCTTTGTTTTATTCAGTTGAATAGCAGAGTGCTTCGAGTCTAAATAAATAATTATTTCTAGTTACGTCCTGCAGTCTGTGTAATTCTTTTTTTTNTTTTTTTTTTTTTTTTTTTTTTTTTTTTTTTAGTTTGTGCAGAGGCGCACGAAATGAACTTATCGACATGTGGCACACTCACTGTACAGTGTTTAATGTAACCCAAATATCTTGAGATATAGCGCTTTGACAATGACGTTTTTAGCCCATAAATTGTGTTTCTAATGTGCATTATGTCTGAAAATATTCAAGAGGCACAGTCTGATTGCTTTTCGTAGATCATCACAGCATACAGTTAATAGTTTCGTCAAAAACAAACAAACTGTATTTGATACACACTGCAACGCAGTTTAAGCGCCAGATATGCGTGCAAATTATGCTCTTTGTTTACAAGGAGCCGTGGTAGCACAGCGGCTAGAGCACTGCCTCTTACCAAGGCGAACAGAGTTCGACTTCTGGCGGGGTCACTCCCGGATTTTCGCGCGTGGGAATCGTGCCGTACGATGCCACTGGTCGGCGTGTTTTCTCGGGCATCTCCCGTTTCCCCCCGCCCTTGCATTCTGGCGCTTCACAACCCTCACCTCACCTCATCTCACTTCGCCCTAATCGGCTCTCAAGATCTCGATGTCTAGAGTCGCCCAAATCTCTCCTCCCCACTCAAAGACTAGTCCAGTAAAACTGAGGGAAGAAAATAAAAAGTGAGAAATTAATTTTTTAAAGTAGAAATTAACGGAATTGTAATAAACATAATTGTGTATCTTGCATCAAATATCAAAGAAATTTCAGAGTGGAACCCAAGTATATACTTTGCTACTGCTCAAAATAATTTTAGTCACTATTTTTACATAAATAAGTGGCTTGTGTAAATTCAGTGTGTGGTTCTTCTATAGGTTCATTTGAATATAATAAAATAAAAAAAGTTGCATCTTAATGTTTGGTCTCATCTGCAATGTAGAATTAATTTTCTGTTTATGTGGTCTTACTTTCTTTTCGGTGAAATAACTTGAATATTTATTAAAACATGTAAAAATTTAACAGATGCTTTCAAATGTAGTAGCCAAATTTTATCCCTTCGTTATCTGTTAATAATATGAACTGGCAAAAATATTTTTAATGATAATTAAATAATGCTAAACTAATTACATTAAAAGTACTTGACAAAAGTTCAGAATTTATATTTATTCTACAGCGTAGTGTATATTGTCCGAGAAATATAGTTTTTGTAACAAAATAGATGCCATAAACAACTTAAATGAGCACGAAACATTTAATTCAACATAATGTGTGAGGCCGATTGTTGCTCTAGAAAAATTTTGATCGTGGAATTATCATAGTTCTAACGTACATTTGAGCTAAGTCAAACAGCTGACATATAGTAACTTTTCGAAATTTGGTTTAAACAGTACTTTTTGTTGAATTCTTTATAATTATGTCAATCAATGTGACGTAAGGTATTTTCACTTTTTTGGTATTCTTATCAAATAACAGTTTATATAATATTTTAAAAATCTTAAATTTCTTAAGAAACTAGAACAATTTGTTTAACATTTTAGCTCCTGTGTGTGTAATCAGTGAATTATTTCTAAAAGTTCGTATAAAATCACATACTACTTCGTTATGTCTACATTATCATATATATTCAAAGGTTAAAGTGAGTCTGTGGCCTGATTACGACCTCATGAGCATAATGTAGTTTCGGATGCAGGGCGAAATATATAAGGAAAGTTAGCGATCACTAACCACGTTGCGATAATTCTTACGTCCAAAATTCTACTTCATCATGAAATACTTGTTGAGTAAAGACAAAAATTGTACGGCGAGTGTACCACATGTCGATAAGTTCAACTCGTACACCTCTGCACAAACTAAATATAAAAAAATATACACAGCCTGAAGTACGTAGTAATAATTATTTATTTAGACTCGAAGTACTCTGCTATTCAACTGAATAAAACAAAGACTATTTTTAAACCTTTCTATGATATGAGTGAGTGTTTGTACTTGCGAAACTTTTACACCGTGGTTGCGAAGTCGTTCTACTTCGAAAAGCCCGAGGATGAGCCGTTGAATAGAGGTCGTTCTCTAATTTATTTGCACTGCGAAAAATGACCTGCTACCTGTATAATACTAATACCAGTGAAGATAACAGTGATAATATCACGTATAGTGTGTGTGCACCTTTAGGCGAGTGTAGCACCTCTGACCATTTCAAGGTAGCAGTATGCATAATATACAGGATATATATTAAAATTTTACCGACAAACTTCGGCTGCCGGTTAATCACGAAAAAAAAAGTTGAAAACATATATATACGAACCTATGGTCTAAATCGACTCCCAAGGGCTGTACACGTCTTAAAAGTTGGACCTGACGCACCAGATTATTACAGATGTTACAGACAATATTTATTTTATTTCGGGCATTACGGACGTATTTGAAATGTTATGTAAGTATATATTATAGGTTATATACACAAACATTCCAAAATGACACCCCCCCTCCCCTTTTTACACACACACATTGTAAACAACCTTTTCCGTGTAGTCTGTAGAGATATTCAGCACACCTGAGACCAGTTAAAAACAATAACCTTAAGGCGCCCGTCTACCTGGCGCTTGAACTGCGTTGAAGTGTGTTCCAAATACACGTTTTTCAACGAAACTGTTAAGCGTGCGTCCAACGTGCTGATCTACGAAAAGAACACACATTCCAGACGAGAGCTGTAAAGTACTTTCAAAATATCACGTACGTTAGAAACATCAATTCAGAGTACTCCAAAACCGCTAAAAACGGCCTTTCCAAGGCGCTGTAGCTCAAAATGCACGCATCAGATACATACAAAACTACTATAGGCGCCTGCACTGAACCTTCCTA
>NQII01007853.1:0-10351 GCA_002778355.1 Clitarchus hookeri | reverse complement strand
TTATTGTTTAACGAACAGATTATTTGCGGCATGTAACATGTACACTGATTTTTTTTTCTTTCAAAATCTGCTTATTGGATCCGAAAATTACAAAAAGAAATTATTCTAACTGTAATAGATGCATGCAAAGATTATATTTCCGAATAGTTAATTATAACGGAAAATATTACCTGCCTGTGCTCTAATTTGAGCTCCCGTTTGGAAACTAAATTAATTTTTCTGCTTAACTTATTAATCAATAAAATTTGCAATTTGTTTTATTTACTTTAATAACGCCACTGCTTTGATGTTGGAACACTAATCGAAAGCAGCTCACGAAAAGACATAACCTAGACTTATGTGTGAAAAAAAACACCAATACTTCGCTTTCCTGTAATTCAAACACAAAACATCGTGACCCGAAGTTAAACGCTTTGCCACATAATACTTAGGAATGTAGAATTATTAATATTGTATATTTGCGGTTTCTTCGCACTTTTTGTAATCAAACCTTCGGTAAATAACCCCGCACGTATAACGTGTTTGGTTGTTTACTAAAGATGCCATGTATCACAGCCGTTTTATGCTTATGTTAAAATACAAATGTCATATTTGTGGTTGGCTTTCAAGACCTCGCTGTTGAGAGCCGACCAAATCTCTTCACTCACTCATATTTTTGGTTACATTGAACTTTAACTGGTATTTCAGTAATAAAATATAATATTTTCATTTATAGTAATATGAATAAAAATAGAGAGAAAATAGGTGTGTTGGTAATGCCTAGTAAGAAATAGTTCTTGTGCAAAATATTGTTACACTGAGGGCACACGAATGCTCTTCGTTGTCCATTTGGTGTAATTTTACTTGACTTAGTTAAGCTCGGTTTGCGTGAGGCGGAGGAATATCCTGGAAGTATAAATGTAGCAGGCGTTCAGAAAAGTTGGACGTAACCGTGAATGGATTATAGCTGCTTATACCGTGAACTTAAACCGCGCCACTAGCCAACACCACGTCGGGACGCAGTTCGACAATGAGCGCCTGGTATCTCACGCGCCAGCTGGCAGCCCAGCCAATAGGGAATCTTTCGTAGCACGCAGTAGCCAATCAGATAGAGGGGAAATTAAAAAAAAAAAACCTCCTCCCTTCTTTTCCACCGTAAACAGTCTGCGAATTTTACTGAAAACAGTTTTGTAATTTTAGAAACATTTGTAACAGTGCAAAAATTTATATTTTAAAATTGCTCGTTTGTGATCACGGGAGTTGTGTTTTTTAATACAACTCAAGAAATGTTTGTGCTACACCGGCCCGTATCTACGAGCTCAGATAAAATGGCGGAAACTCAACAATATAAAACCATCTTTAGCTGTTTGTGTCAAAATTAGGGGTGATGAAAATGTATTTACGCGCAAAAAAAATACGTAATGTAAGCTTGAATAACGTTAAATTTCTTAAAACCACTCAAATAATTCTAATAAAACGACGAAGGCGACTTTATGTTCTTCTTGTTAAGTTATTACCACCCCGCGTACGTGAAAATAATTCAATACCTCGCGAGGCAAGTTGGTCGTGTGGATAAAGGTGCGTGGGATCGAATCCCTATTCCGAAAATGTGCAACTGTTCTTTGCATTCCAGCGCCGGTCCATTCTAGGGTCTCATTTCTGTCATGCCTGGGGATGATGGTCACCTACGGGTCCCAGCTGGAAAGACCGTCACTCGGAGGGTGTTGCCTTGCCCTGGGTGCACTCCCCACACGCCATTATTATTATTATCTGTTTCGTGAAGTATTTTATATTCAGGGTAATATTGGGTAAGAGTCCGCATGGGGCAAGAGTCATAAGACGTCTTAGTTCCCGCAGTCACCGGTAGATAGCATCAGCGTTCATGTAGGGAATTTTAGAAATGCCTTCCACGCAGTGGACATGGCTGGTTGCCCGCTGCCGCCATTAATGGGAGTGCGGTCTCAACTAACTGTTTGGAGTGACGTTTGACGTAATTTTTTTTTTTTTTGTTAAATAAGTGCCTGCAGAACTGCAACGAATTAATGTTGCCGAAGAATATATACATTTACGTAACATGTATCTTTTTTGCTTGTATTCGCGTGAGGGTGTGATTTTAATCATCCAGCTGTGAAATGTAGTTGGCGAATTACATTTTTCCGGTTTGTTGGGTGCAAGTTTCCTGGGGCAAGAGTCCGCACAAAGGATTATGCTAGCTGTTTCCCCACATTACCCTATATATCTGTCTTATTTATTCATCACATATATTTTGTTGGACAAAAATATAATTTTATTTCCACTTTTTAATAACGTAAGTTGAATTTAAAGGGTATAAATTTGTAGAATTACAAATATACGTTTTGAATATTTTACAAAAAAAAAAAAACCTGTAGTTCTACAAAAGAATTTCTTAGCAAATGATTTCCAAAAATTTTACTTGTAAAAGTATAAAATACTTTTTTTTTTTCACAGTGTGGTACGCCCACATCAAAGAAACCACCACGTCATATAATTTATGTATACTTGTCTATTCTGTGACCTTACAGACGCCCGCCACGAAAGGCAGGCATAGTCTGANACGTCATATAATTTATGTATACTTGTCTATTCTGTGACCTTACAGACGCCCGCCACGAAAGGCAGGCATAGTCTGAAGTGTGTGTTCTTTTCGTAGTTCAGCACGTTGGACTCGCGTTTTACAGTTTCGTAAAGAAAATACCCGGATTTCAAACACACCGCAACCCGGTTTTGAGCACCACGCGGGGCGGGCCCCAGCCGGTTTTCGAGTCACGCGTTGCCTACTTCGAAACCTCTGCAACCAACTTCTCGAACCAGAGAGAGAGAGAAAAAAAGCAGCGGCCCGCGACGTTCAACGCACGCGCGTGCACTCGAGCGTCCAAGACGTCATCGAGACGCCGCGTTCGAATCGGAGCGCTTCGACGCGCGAAGGCACGTCGTGATTTCCGACGGCTGCCGGGAGGTCGGAAGAGCTCGCGAATTTAATTTGCGGTCGACGGGAGCGGAGATCACACACCCCCCGCGCCAGGCGTTCGCGTTTCCTCTCCCGGGAGTCGCGACGGGGGAGGTGAGTCGTCATTCGCCAGACTGCTCGTCAAGGAAGTAGGTTGGAGAGGGGGGAGAAGGAACGTTCCGCTCCGCTCGTCGACGACGACGAGGGAAGACGACTTGTTAGCTCGCGTCCCGTCACCCGGAATACGTCGGTTCAGCGGCGCCGTCGGCTTCTCGGGCGCCGTCGTGTTGCCGCTGCTTCCTGGGTAAACGCCGGGCGTTCCTTTTTAATTGGTCGCTCCGCCGGCGTTCGCGTCGGATTATCCCCGCCCTCGCGTGCCAACCTGCCGGGGAGGGCGTGTTTGCTATGATACACGGGCTTCGAGTGATCTAAGTACACAGCTGCGAACTGCCGTCGGCCCCTCCCGCTGCCGCCTTTCGCCTCATGTAGTCTGTTTCGCGGTTCCTTCACACTTTTCGAATCTAACCTTTGAAAAATTACCCCAGGAATTATGTGTTTGTGATTTCCTAAATATCTCACGTATCACAAGCGTTTTAAACTTATTTTAACATAAGTTCCTTATTTTTGGTTAAACTGAACTTTTACTTTTTACTTCCATTCTTTCTATAAATTGTAATAATTCGTTTGTAATTAATGTGAATATAAACAGTGAGGAAATAGGTACGTGTGTAATGCCTAGTAATGAATAGATCTTATGCAAAATATGATTACACTGAGTGCGCAAGAATGCTGTGAATGTACCCTTCGGTGTCATCTTCTAGACTGGGTTTAGCATTGTTTCCATGAGGCGGAGGAATATCCTGGAAGTAGAACTTTAGCAGGACTTCAGAAAAGTCGGAAATAACCGTGAATGGACTATACTTAGAGCCAGTGACTTTTCGCGTAAAAATCGGAGCACACAGTAGACTTCAATCCTATATACACACCTGAGCTGTTGTTATACCTCCATTGGCTGCTGGTGCCGTGTCCGTCTTTGACCAAGCCACTCAGGACTGAGTAACTCCGACACTGAACCTTCGTGATTCGTGCGCAAACGGTTAACACGGGCCAGAACATTTTTAGCCAATCAAAGAAGCTGGACGACCCTACAGTGCTTTGGACTGTATCTTGTCTCTAAATATTTTCGCGAAGTATCACTGCCCCTAACTATACTAAATGTATTATTTGTGTGGTTGTAAATAACGAACTTGACTTCGAAAACTACGGCTGCAACACTCCAAGTAAGGTGCCGCGGTGCCAGGAACCAATCACTTGTTACTTTGCGCTTGAAATTATTGGCGATAACGATGGGACGTCTGTTTTCCGTGGAAAGATTCATGTAAACGATAGACTTCAATACCATATATTCACAGTTGCAGCTTTACTTTCTTTGTTAGCTGCGTGCCTTAGCGATAGAACTTTTCTGTCGTGTTTAGAACAATGAGAATCTAGTAACACCGATACTGAAGTTCCGTGATTCGCGGGCATACAATTCATACAGGTAAAGATTGCAATAATCCAGTCACGAAAAGTGTACAGGAGCTAAATTGTTTTGGAGCACAGCTAGTCGTGGAATATTTTCGCGGTAAATGTGCCCCTTGCAATAACTCTTTATGGACGTACGAAGTGGTGTCACTGTGGCAAATTGAGTTTTTCACATCTAAGGTTTTATACCTCAGCAACATAAAACCTTGAATGATACTGTTATTCATACTTTCTCATGAACAAGTTCGGCATCCACATATTTTATTAGCATGACATCTTGGGTCGCAATGAACTCCACACATTTTCGGCGTAAGTAATATACCTGCAATAATTTACCACCACGGCAAAATATGTACTCATAAAGCTACTGAGAACTGCTGTGTTGGATTGCTCTTTCTTCTTTTCCGATTTTTTCCTCCGAAAAAAAAAATGTTTATACTTTGATTTAACCCACATGTTGTTTAGCGTTAATTTTTTTTCATGCCAAATAAAAGGGGAAGGGTGTATGCCGTAAGCTACACCCTTACGTCCCTTTCACATTAAAAAAAAATTATAGGAAAAATGGAAGCTGTGTACCAGTATCGTCACCAAAAGTAAAACATGATTTCCAGCTCTGTACAATTGTATTTTAATAATCACAATTATTTTTCACCAAGCTTATGTCTGCCATTACGAAGACGGGTGGAAGATATGGGAAATGTTTGATTCTAAAAACTGCTTTAGGTTTAGTCCTCCATTCACAATTTTTTTTTTTTTTACCGCCGCTATGGCTTTTTGGTTGGAGCTTAAACAGCGTTGCAGCGTGTTATAAATCATCCTTTTTTTTTTGTTACTAAAAACTGAATCCTTTATGTTACATATTAATTTATTATTTTAGGCGTTTCAATGAACGCATTTTTTTTGCACGGAAATGTACATATATCAGTATAGCGCTGTGTCTTTTTTCGGGATCAATAAAAACGTGCCTGTTCTTGATATAATTGGCAGAATCTGTTTGTGAGAGTGCAAAATATAGTCTAGACACAAATGCTGTATCTCAGCATGTAAGCGACTTCAGATAGTAACTTGGCGATGTTTTTTTTCTGCGTAGGTGCGTATAGTCCATTCAAGGTTACTTCCAACTTTTCCAAAGCCCTGCTAAAGTTCTACTTTCATGATATTCCTCCGCCTCGTGCAATCAAAGTTTAACCAAGTCTAGAAAATTACACCAAAGGGACAACGCACCGCAATTCTTGCCCACTCGCTTTAATAATATTGCACGAGAACTATTTCTTACTGATCATTGCCAACACACCTATTTTCTCTTTGTTTTTATTTCGTGTTAATTATTAATGGAATACTGTAGTTTATAGATGAAATGTAAGTAAAAAGTTTGATTTAACCAAAAACAAGGTACTTTTATTAAACAGAAGTATAAAATGTTTGCGATATGTGACATATTTAAGAAGCAACGAACGTGTTATGCGTGGGGTGATTTTTCGAAGGTTTGATTCTAAAAGTGTTAAGATACTACGAATAGGCTATACCATGAAACTCACTTCTTGTGCAACGTCCTGTGTATTGACTTGGCACCGCGCCGGAAGGAGTTAACGAGTTCCCTGTATTGTGATTTAGCAAAAGAACACTCGATACAGCAAATAAAAGGTACTTTCAAGACATTGTGCGTATTGTGGGCGTAGTTTTGGAGGTCTCTCGCTCTGAAAAAGCAGAGGAACATGTACATAACATTTACGAAACATGTCTTCAGGGTGGCAGCAATAAAATGTATTTAACAAAAGTGTAAGTTCATTACAGCTATAGTTGATGCAAGGACAATTAAAATATTACTAAAGTTGTTCCGTTTAAAGAATAGTGTTCTCCGAAGTAGGAACGAAGTGCCTTTGCCGTATAAAATTTAATTTATAGTGCTAGGTGCGATCTCAGACAAGTTCAGGACAAGCAGTTCCGTTGACTCTGATATCTACGTAAACAGTATTTAGACGGTGCAAACATCTCAAGTGATTGCTCTTTGGGGACGGTACATTTTAACTTGCATTAACGACAAGCTAGAGGAAAGTCGCCTAAATTCACAACTACACTAATGCCAGTTCCGATGGTGTATTCATTCCCAATCACCAACATGCTATTGGTTCTTGTTACATTGTGCAGTTTTCATCATTGGCTGGCCGACAGTCGATGGAGTACCAATTTGTCTGAGTCCCAATCGTCGTGGCCTCAAACATGTAACAGGATTTAGAATCCATCGTGTTAATTTAAGCAATTTAATAATAGGGCTTCTATTTAATAAATTTTCTTTTTAATGGGTTGCACTTTTGCTGAAAGATGCTTATAAATAGGGCCAGTGACTTTTCGCGTAGAACTCGGAGCACACACTAGACTTCAATACTATAAACACACCTCAGCTGTTGTTATACCTCCATTGGCTGCTGGTGCCGTGTCCGTCTTCGACCAAGCCACTCAGGACTAAGTAACTCCGACACCGAACATTCGTGATTCGTGCGCAAACGGTTAACACGGGCCAGAACATTAAGCTGGACGACCCTACAGTGCTTTGGACTGTATCTTGTCTCGTAATCTTTTCGCGAAATATCACTGCCCCTACTTATAAAACATTATTTAATCGGTAAAACTCTAACTGTGCGTGTTTTTCTTATAAAACGAAAACTTTTCTAATAACATTGTATCCTGAGCTGCACTCGTGTTTAGTATTAAAAATGTTAAGAAACTCGGAATACTCTGGACATTTCTTTTCCCTAGAACAGTTTATTTTCCTCAGTGGAACAAGGCCAAGTATGATGTGCTCACAGGGACCGGAAAAATTTCGCGTATGAATTTTAACCCAAGCTGAACTCCAAGCGCGTGTACATTTAAGTCACGTTTGCTATTGGATCTAAATAAATAAGACATGCGCTAGAAACTCCGAGTCAGTAACAAACCTAAAATAAAAACACCAAATCTAATTCGACCTCTTCTGAGGTGTACTTGATCACTCACTGAGGCAGCAGTCAATGAACGAAGACCTTATGCGTATAGTCCAGTCATTGTTACGTCCAACTTTTCTGGAGCCCTGCTTAAGCTCTACTTCCATGCTATTCCTCCGCCTCGTGCGAACAAAGCTTAACCAAGTCTAGAAAATTTCACCAAAGGGACAAAGCACAGCATTCGTGCGCACTCAGCTTAATAATATTCTGCACAGGAACTATTTATTACTAGGCATTACCAACACACCTATCTTATATCTGTTTTTATTTTTATTTATTATAAATTAAATATTATAATTTATTGGTAAAATGTAAACGGATGTTCAATCTAATAAAAAATGTCATTTTATGCTAGCACAAGAATAAAACACCTATGATATACGGTATATCTAGGAAACAACCAAAAACCCCATCCGTTGGTGATTTTTCAAAGTTTTGATTCAAAAAGTGTTAATGAACCGCGAATAGGCTGTATAACCTACGTTTAATTGAATCCGCGATATTTTCCTGGTTCTATCCGTTCACACTGTTCTGTATGAAAACGTAGGCCCTGATTAGTTCCTTCCTTCCGATCATTATGTATATGTTTGCACAGACTCATGTAGAAATAAAAACTACAACCGGCCTGAAAAAAAATTTGCTTTGCTATCTAGTGGCACTGACACGTTTTACTTGAAGCACTTTTACCTTTACAATATAGTTTGTCATTGGACCATATTTTCTTCGACACGCGCTTGCTGACTGCCTCTCCAATGAATAAGCACTTCTAAATGACGTGCGGGAATAACTGTGTAGTCCTATCAGAAGGGAAATGGTTTTATATCTGGGCTACGGCCAATGAACAAATGACACCGGATGAAATATGCACAACGCTGTGAAATCCAGCTTGATAAAAAAAATAGCTACTAGTTACTGGTACTCGTCTGTCGGTCAAAAGACACGTTGGAATTGTCTGAAACACAAATACGATAAAGTCAAACCACTTCTCTATTCGCTGTGTATAAAACCAAGTTAAACCTGCCTCATTTGTCACTGACACAAACATAATACTTTTGATTATAATATAAGACACTGTGGGGGGTTTTTTTTTGTTAACTATGGAATGTTGAATCTTATAATTTTTATCACTATTAATATTGAGGGACGTACGGCGGCAAAGTTACGAGAGGGAACAAATTCTTAAAATTAAAATTACAGAAGTAATATAATAAATAAATTATCCACGGTGTATGTTAGAAACCATTAAAATAACAATTTATACCAACTAGACACAGAATCACAAGATAACATTGCCAGTAAATGACAGTCAATTTTTTTTTCAAAGTTATAATTGTACACAGACGCAGTTAAAAACAACACAGAAAAATTCCTGAAGTACTCGGTCATTGTTTACATTATGATGTGTCCAGATAAGAGTAGTATTTTAAATGTTGTTTTCTGATTTGTTCAACTCGGCGCGCATAAGCTGTACGTGATACAAGCACAGATCGGACAGACGATCGCACTCAAATTCGCTATACCGATAAGACGTTAGGGTCATCCTTTAAATTCCCGTTGCTGCACGTTGCAGGACAAAAAAGAATTGCACGTTACATCAGCACAGTACATTCTAGAGGTCAAGGCTTCAAGCGAGATTGATCCCCACCGTCAGTGTATTGTCAGTTAACCTGCTCATAGGCCTTCCGCTTCGAACGACCACAATGCTGACCCTATTCCAGAACGAGATGATATTACTGATAACTAAGGCGAGCGAATTTTCGTGTAAAAATCGGAACACGCAGTAGACTTCAATACTATATACACACCTCAGCTGTTGATGTCCCTCCATTGGCTGCTGGTGCCGTGTCCGTCTTTGACCAAGCCACTCAGGACTAAGTAACTCCGATACTGAACCTTCATGATTCGTGCGCAAACGGTTAACACGAGCTGGAACATTTTTAGCCAATCAAATAAGCTGGATGACCCTACAGTGCTTTGGACTGTATCTTGTCTCGAAATCTTTTCGCGAAATACCACTGCCCCTACTGATAACTAGAGAGAGACCTGTGAAATTCGCGGATTCGTTTCCGGACAAGCGAGAATTCAAAACGTGTGTGCTCATAAAACTTCAGCCATTTTTCCACGCAAAGTTTGACACCTCCTGGAGAACGCGGGCCCCCAATCGTTGCCTTCTACTGTGACAGCAGACAACCAATGTGCAGTTGATATCGGCCTATTATTACATAAGACTGTAGAGTCTAGCCTGCAAGTCATTGAACTCGTGAATTTTTCATGTGTCTGCTGATAACAAAGATGTTGATGAGTGGCCTTCACGTTGGCTGTCTGGCATATGGCATGATCCCACATACACATATGTGATTTAGGTAATACTGTATATTACAATAGTGATGTGTTGGTTCGGATAAATAATGTTAGGTCGGGGAGTATCACAGCGGTTATTTTGAGACCAATGTAATTTATGTGTGTGTTTTTTTAGCGTGAGAAGGTTTTTTTATTATTTCAATAAAGCCAGTTATGTTTCTAGTTAAAATATTATTTTACCTGTGGCCATCTAACGTGTGGATATTATTTCAAAATTCAGCAGTAGATAGTTTATTTTATGTTTTGCAAGGCGGCAGCGCGCTGAGTGTGGCTAAGTAACTTCGTGGAGTCTGTTCCTCCTACTGTCGAAATCTCCGTGTGTTCGCCCGCATAAGATAATTACTTATTTACTCTCAGCTGTTACCTGTCACAAAATGGTTAAAGGCAGTGGGCCTGTAATAACTTCAAGATATTTGTGGCGCTATCTGGTCGTGCCAAATATTTCGGCACCCGTTCCGAAAAAAAAACGTGTTTTGAAAAATTGTTAAATCGAATATGTAAGGAATTAATTACTAACCCTTCTAAGAGCGCCGTACTT
>NQII01007852.1:62717-82559 GCA_002778355.1 Clitarchus hookeri | reverse complement strand
TTGTTGTATTAGCGGAAGACGGTGATTCGGTCTGCAATTTACTGTGTATTTATTATAGCCTCAGAGTTGTCCAGGAGATGTTATTTAACGGGTTGACCAATAGCATTAGCAATACAAACGTACGGGGTTTTGAAGTCTAGCTTGTCCCGAAATTAAAACGCAAATTTTTCAGGTCTCTACGCATAAGGCGTGTGCTCGCGAGTCACAGACGTACAGTATCGGAGTCACCTAATTCTGATTGGCCCGTCAAGTAAGAAAATGTCTTCTCACGAAGTCTCGTGGCCAATAATCAAATGAAAACTGCTGGTACGTCGGTAGGCTATTGGAATATGGTATGTGCAAAAATCTTTTCGCGAAATTCAGGTGTCCCTACTTATAGGCAGCGGGGGGCAGATTTCTTGCTGAGTACAATACTGGCTATAAGAATACTTCGTATGCATCACGTTCATGTTCGTGGATCGAAGTAGAGAGATTTGGGCGGTTTGTAACATCGAGGTCTCGAGAGCCGATGAGGGTGGAGCGAGGTCAGTGTGGAACAGCGCCGGAATGCAAGAGCGGGGAAAACGAGAGATCGCCGAGAAAACCCGTGGGATCAGTGGCGACGTCCGGTATGCTTCCCGCGTGCGAAAATCCGGGAGTGATCCCGCGGAATCGTACCCGGTTCGCCTAGGTGGAAGGCAGGTAGTCCGACCACTACATCACTGCGGCTTGGTACGTATTCGTGAAAAACAATTGACTAAACTGGTGGGTTAGGCCCACTGCACATTAGTCCTTTCAGGCCAACTTTAATTTACTGTTTCAGGTGTTGCAAATAAAAACAATTATGATGCGTGCTGTACCTAGGTCGGCAAAACACTTGTTTCGTTGTCATAGCCAATGAGCTGTAGGCTATATGATCTGCTACAGTAATATGAACCTATCTTGACATAGACCAATAAAACTGTTTGCGAATCATTGACCCACATTAAAATCATTGTTCACTGTGCTTCGCAGTGTGCAGTACAGACCAAAAATTGCCTACACATGCGTAATGTACACAATTGCATACACTGGGTCGGAATGGATTGAGAAGCAAGGGTACCAGAGACAGTCTCGAATGCTGTGGCTCTCAGATACCTTACAGTCATAGTTATATTTGTCTCGATTTTTAAAATATTTAATGGTTTTCTGTCATGTAAATAATAACTAGATAAAAATAACATCATTTTCAATACTAACATTCTTAATGTTTCTTTTTAATGTTTGTACAAGTTTCAATAGCGTTATACCAACACAAATTCTGGATTTAATTTAAATATTTCTTAGTCACAGGGATGAAATGTTGCAATTTATTTGAAGTTTGACCTGTTTTCACCTGTTGTAATGGTTTAACTTCTTACTATTTTAACTTTAAATTTCAACAAAAATTTAAAGTCGAGATACGAGAAGAACACATAACCAATTTGTAAGAAATTATTTTTCCAGACATTATGAGGACATCTACTATTATTTTGATCAATTTTGATATTTCTACGAAAAATGATATAACTGTAAAATTCCTAGTTCGTTTTATTTATTACAAAAAAAAGTATTTTACAACATTTCTAACTTTTTTATTATTACTTTATATCACAACAAAAATACACTCATTAGCAAAATAATTGTTGCATCCACAAAGAAGGAACCTACTGATTTGAAACGCGGTAAGTAGCTTTAACCCTTTCATTCCCACATTGTTTTATGGTTTCTGGTGTAGAAAAAAAAATTGTTCATGTGTGCTTTACTTATTTCGGTTCATAACGTTTTATTTATCACACCCAATAACTGCAGGTGCTGTGTTCAATGATTAGTGATACGATCCAGTGGTAACGCAGAGCAGTGGCACGGTTTCCGAATCAGTTACTTCGAGGCAAAATCATTGGGCACTTAGCTTCGTAGAGTACAGTCCGGTCAAGCATTACCTTCTTATGCAACACACAGACGATTGGCTACAATGGGCATGAAAGTGTTAATAATGTGAAAGATGCATACTATTCACGTTTCACTTTCGGCCGCACAAGTGACGTCGGGAAAGGCGGGTATTAGCTCTGCACCTGCCGGACTGTATCAGATAGTTCCGGTGTGCATGATTTCCATTCTGACATGAGATATTGTGTTGGTATCACCCCTCCAAAGTGTAGCATGCCTCGGATATGAGATGGAAAAACACTTCAAGCAGTTCGGAGCGTTCCAGACGGGTCGCATCGTAGGCTTGCTGGAAGTGGGATGGTAATTTCACCGAATTGCGCGCCATATTGGTTGTGAGGATACTACCGTAGCACGCTGTTGGCGCCAGCTGATAGACGAAGACACGCACGCACGACTCGCAGGATCTGGGAGACCGCCACGAACCACACCGAGGAATAACAGTTGGATTGTCCGATATGCGCGGAGTGCTCCAACCACCACGGTTGTGGACATTCGGCCAGCAGTGATGCCCAGCTTGTATCATCATCCTGTGGGTGTCACTACCGTTAGCAGACGGCCGCACTACGTAGGACTACATGTACGCAGACCTTTACGATGACTGCCCTCAAAACCACATCAACCTCGCCGCTGACTTCAATGGCGTCGTCAGGGACTACCATGGATCCATGCAGAATGACAGAGGGTAATAAATAATCTTTAGTGAAGAGTCCCTCTTTGGCATCCATGCATGTAAGTAATGTGGGAGGCGCGAAGATGAACGGATTTTTTGTCACATGTTTTCACGTCTAGATGGCCTGGTGTCATGGTGTAGGGCGTGTTTTCGTACGATGCCCGATCATCGTTAGTCTTGATCACGGGCACTTTGACAGCCCAACGTTACGTTTGCGGCCATGCTGGCTGTGAATGCGCACACCGTTTCTCTATTCCAGCAGGATAGCGCTCGTCCTCATGCCGCTGCTGTGTCAAGAGCCTGCCTCGAAGCCGTGGACACTCTGTCATTGCCAGCCGCATCTCCAGATCCATCCTCATTAAAGACGTGAGGGATGCTATCACTCGCTACATCGCGACTCCGCGCCAACCGCAAAGTCTGCAGGAACTTCGAGCGAATACTCAAGCTTCATGGGATGTAAACTGCTAACAAAAAGTTTAGCATATTCCCCATTCGCCAACGAATACGTAATTTTTTCGTTTCTAGTGGGAGTGGATCGTACCTACGTCGTATGAATTATGTAAACATTGGTATCTTCCCTTCCAGCGACATGCGCATTACAGTAGGTCCAACGCCAGGCCTTAAAAACAGCCGCAAGTGAGGAATGGGACATTTCGCCTCGCGAAATGCTTAATGATCTTGTTTTTGGAATGCCTCATTGGGTACAAGCGTGCCTCAGGAATCGTGAAGGTCCTACACGTTATGGAAGTTTGCCAAGACATATGAGAAGACCATTTGAGCTGTAATTGAAACTGATGAGATTCTTTTGTGTCAGTGGTTTTCCAGTGTATGCCTTTTGTTTGTTTCATACTGAAGGATCTAAACGAGTATTGTGTTTTTTTTCCACGTTATGCGCTAGTACACCATGATATGTCAACTACTTTTATTCAATATGACATCCGGTATTCTGATACTGTATATGCTAAACTTTCTGTGAGCAGTATATTATCGCAGGAAGAGATTAGGGACATATGCAATGTCATGTCGCGACGGCTGGCGGGATGTGTTCGTAAACGTGGCAGCCCTACGTCATACTGAGATAAGTAGGTATGTGAAGCGTAATATAAGATCGCCACTGTAACTTAGGACTTGGGAGCTCTACCAATGTCTAGCCACTTCTCCCCGGGAAAGGAAACAATTGGACGACGGTGATACGGCTGGGGGGAGGGAGTGCCTGCAGATTAGTCTGTCCGCTTGCCAGTTATATGTGGTTGGTGCTTTGCAAGTCGTTCTGTATCTCTATTACACTTGGGTAGGTGGAGCCAAGTCTGTTCTTAGGCTGGCGCGACTATAGTTCTTGATGAAATTTGCCTTCCTTCCGAATATCGCTGCAATCCGACATTTCCTTGTGGGTGCAACTAACTTATTTTTTATATGATGAGAGTATAAAAGATGCGAGAAACTTTTGAAAACAATTAAAGACTTTTGAACTTTTTGGAGATATCCGTAAGGATAGGTCACAAAACGTTGCGTAGAATGTCAGTAAAAGTCTATTCATATATAAACAGCTTAATCTCTATGAACGGAATCTACAAACGAATAGTATACTGAGTAAAAAGAGCCAAAAACGGGCGATGGAAATTTCGGAACGGAAAGCTGAAAGTATTCCAGGGTCGCGCAACAGACCTTTATTTTCATTACTGCGCTATAAAATGATACGGTCTCCGGAGATAAGTCTCAAAGAGGAATGTTGTCGACAAACTGGCTGCATGCCAGTTTACTTCCTTGCGAATGTAGGCGATGGGGCGTCTGACATACGTAGTTGCGTCCTCCTTGGAGCTCCAGAACGTGACTTCTGTTAGAGTTGAGCTTCATACGTGATCACCAATGTCCTATTCCTGCAGTATGCATTAGGTTTTCTGCTTTGCGTCCTTGCACGAAATCACTTAACTATATGAACGTAAGTGTTCCAATATTCTCACTTATCGTTCTGATCACGCCAAAAGAACAGTTAATGAGATGCCCACTCATACAGCGTTCGCATTCGTCTAAGTACGTGAATGTTGCACATGTCTCGCGAAATGACATTCGCTAGTACACGAGGGACCGAATGTGTTTTCGTCGCGCGCCCTTGCAGAGCATAGGCTACTATTTTGAAAAACCATTTATAATTCATAATTGTTATTCCCAATATTTATATTTTCAAATGAGTGGTACGGAAGCATTAACTTTCGAAAAAAGGCCACTGAGAAAAATTATTAAAAATGGACACGTATACTCTTTAACCTTTAATAATATAAAGAGCAAAGATAACATTAACCAGTTTTCTTCGTTATTTGTTATATACCTGGCGTGGCAATGCATGTGACGTTATTATGCAGGACAGTGAGAACATTGCCAAGTTTTTACAAGGCAAGTCATGAATGGGTGTAAAAATTATATCAAACGCCGAGAATTAATTTTTATTCGTTCCATTATTAGTGTTAAAATAAAATTTACCTATAGTTTTGCAAGTTTTAATAATAAATTATAAATAACTGCGTTTACTGCGTCAAATCCTTTCTTGAAAACATACCTATGATTGATTAATATCAACACTTTCATTGTCATGCGCTTTTCAGCTGCAGCACCTTATGGGTTCATAATTTTACATGCATGCTCCTACGTTCCGACATAGATTCAGTTTTTGTTTTCCGTCAAAATGCTTGTTCACAATCTTATCAGCTGGCTAGTTGCTGTAATGGATGCAAATGAGTAAGCCTGTCGGAATGTGTCAAGTATCGAGCCAAGTGGAGTATGCTTATATACGTAAGTGCATTCCCTGGTTTGGACACAGTCTTTATGACATTTCAGTCGACAAATCTAAAGTAGTGATTATTTGCATGAACAGTCACTTCTGTAGTAGATCACAACCCCAAACTGTAAATACTGAGAAAAAATTGTAGACCTTCGTGCNGTCACACTGTAGACCTTCGTGCGTCTTAACATATATTTCTCGACTAGTGAACATGCATTTCCTGTCAATTTCCTTTCACATAAGAACGTAATGACATCATTGATGATTGTTATCAATTATCAAATTGGTAACTAAAAGTGCTAACAGCACTCGTATTTTATCATGACCCCCTAAACTAAAGTAAAATAATAATTTAGAATTAAAAACAATTTAATTACATTTATAGTGCCTAAGTACTATTCATTAGAATTATCGATATATATATATATTCGATAATTCATTTTCGCAGAGGTAAATAAAACCAAATAGTAGTTGACATCGCTGAAAATTGCAGCAAATACAGAATTCTTATCTAATGCCGACATTGTTAGCCTAGAACTTTGTTAAAATTTCTTACTACTTTATTTACTACGTTTTCTTCTGTCTCGCTGCCCGGAGAGAAAGTTAATTTTTTTATGATAGACGACAGTGTAGGCTTCTAGTAATGACAAGAATAACATCTCTGGGCATATAAGATGTTTATATACACAAGAGTGAAATCATACTGCCTCAGTTTACTTAACTGCATCGTTTAATGAGCCTGTGCAGTTTATCACGAAGAGCATTAATTAGTTCAAAAACATTCTATACACTAAAATACAATGACATTAGAAGATAAAGTTACTGAAGTACACTAGAGTTGGGCTGTACGAAATATTCTACGACAGAAACGAAAATATTTTCTTACCTTAAAATTAGGACATCCGGACTGTCTCGCTGGAGGTGTAATTGAAGTTGAGAAGTCTGAAGAAATAAGGTTTTTGCAAACACGCTGTGGCATTTTTCAATGGTTTCGGCTCGGTATAAGAAACCAAAGATCACTACTACTGTAACCTACTGAAGTAGTTTATACACATTAATTTAGGTGGTTTAAATAATTTGTCGTAAAACTTAGATTTAAAACCGCAAATATGTATTATATTTTCAAACACAAAGGAAAACGCACTGCTAATTACAGTTTAATACACACATTTGTGTCTAATCTACTGTTTTACAGGTACTGTAGTTTTTTATATTTCTGAGCATTTGAATGGCATTCACACTGAACTGACCTTTTCTTAGTGCGTCATTTGTATTTCAGCTGTCTGGATGGCCATTTTGTTGTATAGATAAGTCTTGTTTTTATTACTAAACGCAAAATAAATAACTCGTGTTCACGACAGTCTTTAAGGAACCAGTTGACATAGCTGCGGTTTGTGACTTGCAATAAACGTTCCTCTAGTTTTTCGGAAAGTTTTTCTTTTCGTGGTAAATATGGGGATAGAAACGTGCAAACTCGCCCAGCAGAACATTTATCACTCGCCACAAGTCCGCTGGAGTCAAAACACATTCATTGGCTTTTATTCTGTAATTTTTAAAGCACATTAATGCTCTTTCGTTTGTTACAGAGTAACGGGTTTCGTCAACGATTAATTCTTTACATTTTCCACACTGAAACCTCTCCAAGATTGTTTTGCCACATAAACTGAAAAATACTGCGTTGCGTTTCCTTCCAGCGAAGTAGTGATGCTCGTAGAGGTAATGCTTGTAGACGAGTCTTTGCAGACGTTTGGAAAATGACTATTCACTTCTTATAAAGGTGTTTTGTCGTACATGTAAGCAAAATACGTGCTATTTTTTGTATTTTCATTTATTTCTGACGAAATATTTCCGGGCACACCAGCATGCATCAGTACATTTTCATCCACATCAGGTGCGCAGTTAGCAGTTTGTGGTTGTGGCATTAGTCTCCCAGATATTATATGCTGCAAATTTTGGCTGAATTTTTGAGCAGAAGGATTCCTGTTGTGACCAGATATCATCCAAATTACTGAACAACAAGTTTTCCAGTTGATCTTTCTGAAGTCTTGATGTCACTTTATAATTCAAAACTTCTGTTTTCAAGTCATCCCATAAATAAAAGGGTTGTTGTGACTGTATGCTGCAAATTAATAAATGTCGGTGGTAATTTCGTTCGGACTCGTATTCTCCATTTGGAAATCTAGCTTTGAGCTGCGACAAAATTTTCTTCAACATGGACGTTCTTGGCACTCAAGGTCTACTATTTGAGTTTTTATCATTTGCTTTCACACTATTTACGTTATCAAACAAATCGTCGACTTTAAGAATAAATTCGCTGGTAGATCGTTTTATAGCATCTTTTTAATTTTCTGCTTGAAAAGCTGTCATGAGGCCCGAATACGCTGAACGACTAAACACCTGAGTAGCTAACTTGGCGCTCATTTTGTCGAAAGCTCCAGGATGAATATACTTGCACTGATCTTCGGAATAACTGTTGCAATTCCAGAAGAAGAGTGAGCAAAAAAATGGTCTTCAATTGGTTTCCACGAAATGGTTTCATTTTCTAAGATAAAATTTTTGCGTTCTAAATTATTTCTTACGCCTTTAATCAAATGAGACACATCAAAAAAATCACAAATCTTTTAATTATTGCGCACATAGTAAGGCCTGTCTCTAGTTATTCCCAAAATCTCAAAAACTTTCTGATTTGTGGAGTTCTGATCACAGACAACTGCTCCGATATTTAGCAAGATTTTAAACGGCGTGGTAACGACCATATCTAGAAGCAGCAACAAGCTGCCATATTTCACACCCCGAGGAGAAACAAATAATCTACGAGGATTGTACACGAGTATGTTAGGCCTCTTACTAAAAAAAACAAGTGCTTGAGTCGTCATTTCTTCGCTTCGTCCTAAGTAGACCAGATGCTGCATCCCGTCCTGCAGATCGTATTTCATGTCGTAAGAAAGTCAACTCCTTTATTGACAACAAATCGAGTGTCGCAGCAAAGAAAGCGTTTTTATTGTGCAAGGAATAAGCAACAGAACACGTTTAAGCAACGATTATCCAGAAAATTACGTCTTTAAAGAAACTGCAGACCATTGTAATTCCTGTTTGCCTCCTCCTTTATGCTATTTGAGATTTATCATTTGACATCCGTCGCGAATTGTGAGTTTCGTTGTTTTCTGTGTAATCAAAATGCGCGCCGGGGAAAGNGATTTATCATTTGACATCCGTCGCGAATTGTGAGTTTCGTTGTTTTCTGTGTAATCAAAATGCGCGCCGGGGAAAGAAGCTCAGTGAAATGGATTTTGGTGGTACGTTGGGGAAATGCGCTGGGACCAACTTCAGGATTAAGGGTCAGGAGCATCGCAGGTTGCTCGGTTATTTTAAAACGCGGCCGAACGCCGAAAGCGACACGCTTCGACGTAATAAAGCAACGGCTTAGTAGCCGTGGCTAGCCAGAAGACCACTCGTCCATCACTGCAGCAGAATGGATGGAGGTTTGCCGGGAACACGGCGTCTTCCTGATTAACAGTGAACGCGCGATAAATTGTGGAAGTTTGGTAGCCATGCTAGCTACCACACGATTGATGAATATAGTTTTACAACCTTGCAATACTAATAATATAGACAATATCAATTAAATTAATGATTATAATAATGCAATTATTACTGTTACAGTTGTTAATCATTTGACATTTTTAATAATATAACAAAAAATTGATATAAATATTAAACTATTAAAATTGTAGTGAAATNTGTTAATCATTTGACATTTTTAATAATATAACAAAAAATTGATATAAATATTAAACTATTAAAATTGTAGTGAAATAGATATTAACAAAGTTAATTATTTAATTAATTCATTGCAGGCAATTTAAATGTCAGTCATATTATGGACTTGCTGACACTGACAAATATTCATGGGTAAAATTAATAAAATCACATGCAAAACTACTGGGCTTCAGCGCGTCAAATAGTTATTCCTCGGCGTTTTGGCAGGCATTGCAGCTGCCATCTTCTGGTGGAAAAACCACAACAACAGATTGTTGTTGAACTGTTGAACTGTTGTTCAAGCACTTCCACCTGAAGTTGGCAGCTGCAACAACTGCCGAAACGCCGAGGAAGAATTATTTGACTCGGCTCAAGCTCACAAGTTTTGTATGAAATGACAATGGCTGCGAAAACCTGCGAGCTGCATGATTAAAACTAATAATAACGCATTTAAATTAACAATACGTTTAATAATATAGTTAGGGCCGGTGACTTTTCGCGTAAAAATCGGAGCACACAGTAGACTTCAATACCATATACACACCTCAGCTGTTGTAATACCTCCATTGGCTCCATTGGCTCCATTGGCTGCTGGTGCCGTGTCCGTCTTTGACCAAGCCACTCAGGACTAAGTAACTCCGACACTGAACCTTCGTGATTCATGCGCAAACGGTTAACACGGCCAGAACTTTTTTTAGCCACTCAAAGTAGCTGGACGGCCCTATAGTGCTTTGGACCGTATCTTGTCTCGAAATATTTTCGCGAAATATCACTGCCCCATAAATATAGTTAATGTAAGTAAAACTATAAACTGTAATTTTTTGCGCCTAGCTTTATGCCAGTGATTGCTTCACGTCGTAGTGAATAGTGATGTGACTTTTCACCCGCGTAATCAAGGTTAGATTCCGAGTGTTACCCCACTGGTAGGGAAACCCGATTTTCGCGAAAAGATTTCAGGTCAGGCTAGATTTCAATACCCTGTTGGGCTTATAACAGTTTTCCTTCCCTTACTGGTCGCGTGTCTTTGGAAGAAGAAATTTCCTCGCATGGCTGGCCAATCAGAATAAGGTTACCCCGATATAGACAGTCTCTTGTTCGTGGGCAGACGCGTAACAAGTATAACTCTACCAATAACAAAAATTGATCTAAGTTGAAGTGTTTTGAAAAAAAGACTAGTCATGAAATCTTTTCGCGAAAATCGTGTGTCCCTGCCCATTGGTTTTTTCAAATGTCTGGCGGGTGNCGTGTGTCCCTGCCCATTGGTTTTTTCGAATGTCTGACGGGGTTGGCTTACCTCACACTGCGCTGTCACGTGATAGGTTAGAAAACAGAAGTGTTCTACAATAGGTTAAGGTGTACTCATGCAAGAGCATCAAAGACAAACCACCACGTAATTTTAACTTTAAAGTGTAATCAATAGGTATAGAGTGTAAGCATCATGTAAATTATTTATTTTTAAAGCGTAACCATTAGGGTTTTTGTTCCTTTTCCCTAACTTTATAACCTTTAAACAACATCATCAATGTAATAACACATGAAAATGGGGTATGTGTATGTAAATGTATAACTACCACAAGAGCCCAGTGGGCTGGAATGGTAACTCTGCCAAATAGAATATCACCTGTACATATATATTTGTAGAAACAATAAATTATTTTTAAACTGTAACTGTAACTGCGAAGTCCAGCCACATACGCCAGCACAAAATGGCGGCACCAGCCAGCTGCATGTTGGAGCGGACGCCGTTCGCCTGGTAACTTCCTTGCCGGCCGGCAGCACAGCTAATAGGGAACCTTTCGCAGCACTCAGTAGCCAATCAGACGCGAGGCCCATTCCGGAGCCTCGCGCGGCCAATCAGCGAATGTGACCGCCAAACTAATTTCCCTTCTCTATTGTTAAGTATTCTGCAGCAGTATCTTCTCGCCTCGAGAGCTTTGGAAGAGCCACTGTTTACCTAGCCAGAAGAATATTTATGTGCATTCGGGCATAATGTATTTTGAATGGGACGAAACTGGCACCTGGCACCGGAGCCAGAGCCGGCTGGCCGTCATGTTGTGACGCCACCCGACCGTCATCTTGGATCTGGCTGACCTTGACCTTGAACCATGACCTTAACCTTGAAGCCAAAAAATTCGAAAACATTTTCAGAAAAATTATAAAATCCCAAACAATTATTAAAACTGAAAAATATTTATAAAAAAATAGAATTAATTGTTATAATGTATCAAATTTTTTTTTCAAAAACTTGTTATTAATCATTTATTTAAAACACGTACATTTCCGGAGATCCCTCCATCACCACCTCCCTTGCCAAATGTTTTATTTTATTTATTTAATCGGTCAATTATTTGCCTTTATTAATAAGTCAACAGGCCTCTACCCCTTTCCAGCCCCCTTCATCAACATACTACATCTACTGTCCATTTATTTATAGTATCGCCCACTAGAGCGCACTGGTAAGTTCAAATAGGCCATTACATCAGTTCGTAGGGCATCCACAAGATACGTAATATGTAGCCACCACTAACGAAAAAAAAAACAAACTTTTTTAAGGAGATGGAGCCCTTGCATATGTAAGACGCGTCGTTTCAGTGCCAGCAGCGACGACGGCAGCAGGTATGGGTTGGCACCATGTGCAGCATTCACGAGTTGGCAGCCTTGAGTTGCACTTTGCTCTTCCTCTAACTCTAGCTGTCGAAGGCGCGCGGCCGCCTGGAGCCCGGGAGAGAACGAGCAGCTCGCCTACAGCGGTGACTTCACGCTAGTTAACAAGACTTGGAATATTTCGCGCTTTAAATATAAATTCTAGCATAAATATTTATTACGTCACTCACAAGTATATACTGACACATCAAATGTAAAACAACATACAGTAAAATTATTTAAATGTTCAACCGCCTACACCAAAGTCAATTTTGTAACAATCTACGGGGAGAAAATAAAACCTCACACACAAGTTGGCAAGAAAAAAAAACTTTAGTTCGTAAACAAAGTGCATTATGGTTAGCATGGAAAGGACCCTCCCGGAGGAGTTGCAAAAATTTGTGACTGACTCGCTAGCCGCTAACTTATCATCGTCGCCCTACCAGTGAACACATTTTTTAATGTGAAAATATATTTCGTCCTCGTGTTATCTTCGCCCAGCTTGTACTCACGGACACACTAAAATTAGACAACTAACTACTGGCATTCCAACCCCTTAGAGGACTGATCTCCAAATTAACCCTAATAACCCCTAACTACACCTAAATAACCCCTAGTGACACCTAAATAACCCCTAGTGACACCTAAATAACCCCTAATAACCCCTAAATGACCCATTACAACCCCTAAATGACCCCTCATTCTAGACAAATGACTACTATAGGACCTCTCCTCCACAAATGATCCCTAATTGACCCATTCTGCTCCGCAAATTATCCTTAAATTACTCCTGCTGCTCCCCAAATGTCCCCTAAATTTCCCCTAACGATCTCTCAATGACTCCTCCTTCTCCATAAATAACCCCTATATGACCCCTCCGGCACCACAAATGTCTCCTACTGACCCCTCAATGGCCCCTTATGCTCCAAAAATTACCCATAAATGATTCCCAAATGACCCATAATTATGCAGCATGTGGAGCGATTGTGGAGCAGAACGGGTCATTAAGGGATCATTTGTGGTGCTGGAGGGGCCATTTAGGGGTAAAATCAGAGCAGGAGGAGTCATTTAGGGGTTATTTACGGAGCAGGATGGGTCATTCAGAGATCATTTGCAGAGCGGGAGGGGTCATTTAGGGACAATGTTTGGAACAAGAGGGTCATTTAGAGGTCATTGGTGAAGTAGGAGGGGTCGTTTGTGGAATAGAAAGTGTCATTTAGGGGTCATTTGTGGAGCCAGATGGGTCATTTAGGAGTCATTTGCGGAGGAGAAGGGGTCAGTTGCGGAGAATGAATTCAAGCTGAGTAAATAACTTGTCTGGAAGAAACCGTTGAATATGTAACTTCATGANAGTCAGTTGCGGAGAATGAATTCAAGCTGAGTAAATAACTTGTCTGGAAGAAACCGTTGAATATGTAACTTCATGATAATATGATCATGGAATTATATAACATATCTGGTTGAATGGGTGCATAAAAATGCTTAAATCTTAATGATAAAATATGTCAGTTGGTATATAAATATAGAGCAGTAGCTAGGCAAAGTATATACACAAGTTCCTACTGTGTAAATAACTTCAGTTTTTTCATGAAGATGACGCAAGCCAATGACTGTACGACGTCTACTGTAAAGCTAACCTTTATGGATGTACCTTCTCCCACTGCTGGAAAATTACATGGATAACGGTGTTTCTAGTGTGGAAAGATCCTCAGAAAAAGCTGCCATGCTCGATGACATGAGAAGAGTGATTGTTTGAAGAACCCATCTCATGTTTTTCTTAGCTGCTATAAATGTTCTAGACAGTTCACTCTACATGTTAACTTTAATAAACACATCAAGCCCGACAAACATAGTTTTCTTACGCCCACTGAGAAGCAGCATGTTTTGACTTCGTTATCTCCTCTGAAAAAAACAATATATAAAATGTTCGCAGACGACGAATGTACTCGCATGATGAAGTATTACGACAATGGCCACATGCAGTTTATGCAAGGAGATAAATTGAAGAACCGCGCCAAGAACTGTAAGGATTCGTCTCTTGAGAGCCAGCAAGTTCTGACACCAATACCTCTTGCTGCATCGATGGGTACTGATTCGCCAGGTGATTATGATGAGACAGTTAATTCTAAAGATGGAATGAGTGCAGTAAAACCGGTTTGTGTGGAATGTACACTTGCAAGACTTTCTGTGAAGTCGACGATCTTCAAAATAAACGGTCGTCGGCTCTAAACACTGGTGATGACCATGCAACTCCTACAAAGAAAAGTAAACTTGATATTGAGGATGAAACAGGAGGCGAAGACGATCATTTAGACAGCATTGATGATTCTCCCGACGTTCCCATGCATTTCACCAACGTGTTTCCTTCGGCAAGTGGTGTGAATGAGGCAGAAGATGTCAAGAACGTTCGTTACATATTTCCCGAAGATCCGAATGAACTTGATGATAGACTTAGATATTTGATTGACCTGCAAAAACATGCATTGTTGAGATATTTTCAATCATCGATGAACTGAAGGATCAAGGTTATATCAGATAAGACTGTTGGCTACTATCCAAGATCTGCAAACATCTGAAAAATGTAAAGATTGAATGTGCAAAATAATTAGAAAGATTGAATGCATATAATAAGTAAATAAATTAAATTNTTCCGACGTTCCCACGCATTTCACCAACGTGTTTCCTTCGACAAGTGGTGTGAATGAGGCAGAAGATGTCAAGAACGTTCGTTACATATTTCCCGAAGATCCGAATGAACTTGATGATAGACTTAGATATTTGATTGACCTGCAAAAACAAGAGGATCTGTAATGCATTGTTGAGATATTTTCAATCATCGATGAACTGAAGGATCAAGGTTATATCAGATAAGACTGTTGGCTACTATCCAAGATCTGCAAACTTCTGAAAAATGTAAAGATTGAATGTGCAAAATAATTAGAAAGATTGAATGCATATAATAAGTAAATAAATTAAATTTCTATATACATAGTTCGATTTTTTATACTGTCCGTCCTGCACCATATCTGAAAGATTTATTAACTCAATGTTGAATACAATAGATTGCGAGAGTCTAATTTTAGATAAAATGTATGCGAGCATGTGCAGGAGGGCTACGGTAGGATCTGAAGTATTATGCCATACTAGAACCGATTAAAATCGACTGAGTTCTATAAGGCGAACGAGTGAAAAGAAGGGGATATTTTTGAGTAATGTTTCGCACCTAGTTGGTTGGCCTGGTCAGTTACGCTTTTGTAAGTTAGTATGACCCTTTGGTATGGTCAGCTGTGGTATAAATGTTTTGCGATGATTTTGCGAAGACTTTGTGCGAAGAGGTTAGCCACGAGACTCATATTAGAGACTTTTTACGAGATTGATCATCACTGCTTGCTTTTATAGGTGGGTGGTATGGTAGGAGTCTGTTTTGGGTGGTGTCATTTTCGGGTGGAGTCATATTGGGTAGAGTCAATCTTCAGTAGAGTTAGTCTTGGGTAGAGTTAGTCTGGGGAAGAGTTAGTCTGGGGAAGAGTTAGTATGGGTAGAGTTAGTATTGGGTATATTTAGTCTTGGGTAGAGTTAATCTGGGGTACAGTCAGTCTTGGGTGAGTTAGTCTTGGGTGCGTAATTCTTGGGTTTAATTAGTATTGGGCAGTGTCAGTCTTGGGTGTAGTTAATGTTGGGTGGAGTTAAATCTTAGTATTGTAAATTTTGGGTGGAGTTAGTCTCCTGTGTGAACATGCGTGGACTCTATAGCTGATGTATAATTTTATGAGCAGTGCATGAACGAACATTACATTTTTGAGTGCTTTTGTAGTNTGTGGACTCTATAGCTGATGTATAATTTTATGAGCAGTGCATGAACGAACATTACATTTTTGAGTGCTTTTGTAGTAAAATATTTTAGTAAATTAAAAAAGATGAATATTTTTTTAACGTTATATCGTAACCACCCTGTTATAAACAGATTTCTTTAAAATGCTGTAATGCAAATATTATTTTTTAATTAAGCTGATTACAATGGTTATAAAGGACTTTTACATTCATAAATACATACATACATAAATCTATAAATGATACTTGTAAACTGAATTTCACAAGGATGCCTCCTAAGAGTTCACAAGTTATATTCGCCTACCTAAATGCCTGTGCATATTGTTTGCTTACGAGCCGATTTGTGAAAAAATGTGGTATGCTACATAATGATTTAAAACGAATATATAAAATAATTTAATGTGAACATAGGCACATATCATTCAGATCCCGACTGGAAATAACGAAATGTTTTTAATACAACATTTGTCTTTAAAAAGTTTTTAAAGTGAGATTAATTTAAACTGAAAAAACTCTTCAATAAATGTGGTCATAAGCCATATATACGTTACTTAAAAAGGTATAAAATATAATATAACAAAATGTTTAACACATTAATGTAATTTTACGAAGGCATGCAGCCTCTTCGTAAGGTTGCTATTATAACATATTGAAAAACCCTTCTTATGGTTGCTTAAGTAGCTCAGTGTTTAGGGAACCCNTTCGTAAGGTTGCTATTATAACATATTGAAAAACCCTTCTTATGGTTGCTTAAGTAGCTCAGTGTTTAGGGAACCCGACTCCTGTTCGGGAGGATGTGGTTTCAATTACCTGTCACTCAATGACAATTTTTTATTTTTTTGTATGTAACCAGCTGTGAAGGGAAAATGTTAAATTTACACAATATTAATTTTATAAACAGGTTTTGCATAAAATATATATTCTAGATATAGTTTAATGTATTTTTTTAAAAAAAGATTTCAGAATTTTTCAAACATTATATAAAATAAATTTGAATAAAATAATTTTGATTATTAATTAATGTATTCATTGCTCTATGTCTGATCGTTTCACGATTACTTTGACAAGGCCGTCCAGCTGCCTGTTTCTCGAGAGCGGTGTGGGAAGGAGTGAACAATGAAAGGAGGTCTAATGTTATTTGTTCCTCGATTTTTATAATTTTTTTAAATTCTCTTGATTTTATAATTTCTAGTGGACGGGGTTTGGTTAGGGCGGATTGGCGAGTGTGAGGTTNTTCGTAAGGTTGCTATTATAACATATTGAAAAACCCTTCTTATGGTTGCTTAAGTAGCTCAGTGTTTAGGGAACCCAACTCCTGTTCGGGAGGATGTGGTTTCAATTACCTGTCACTCAATGACAATTTTTTATTTTTTTGTATGTAACCAGCTGTGAAGGGAAAATGTTAAATTTACACAATATTAATTTTATAAACAGGTTTTGCATAAAATATATATTCTAGATATAGTTTAATGTATTTTTTTAAAAAAAGATTTCAGAATTTTTCAAACATTATATAAAATAAATTTGAATAAAATAATTTTGATTATTAATTAATGTATTCATTGCTCTATGTCTGATCGTTTCACGATTACTTTGACAAGGCCGGCCAGCTGCCTGTTTCTCGAGAGCGGTGTGGGAAGGAGTGAACAATGAAAGGAGGTCTAATGTTATTTGTTCCTCGATTTTTATAATTTTTTTAAATTCTCTTGATTTTATAATTTCTAGTGGACGGGGTTTGGTTAGGGCGGATTGGCGAGTGTGAGGTTGACAATATATACTTTCGTCGATTTTCAGAAATTTTTTTTTTCTCGATGTTTGCGATTTTTTATAATTTTGTGGGTGGCTGGTGATGATTTAAAACCACATTTCCCTACCTGTCTCGGTTGCCGAGTGGTCTAAGGCATTTACCATGTTGACGATCCAAGGTTCGGCAGTTTATTCGCGTTCTATGCCGGACAATATTTTTAACTCTGCGAAAATGAAATAGCTGTGCTCCTAGCGGCCAACTCCAGAACCAACATGGCGGCCAAGTGAGATTGACACCAGTGCTCCTAGCAGGCGGTAGTTGAACAACGGCAAGTGGAAACAAGATGGCAGGGTCGAACGAAGGTGAGCAATAGGGTGGCACATTCTAGCAGAAATAAACAACATGACCGTCACCAGCGCCTCCAGCAGGTGATGAGGGAACTACAGCAGACGATATCTAGGATGGCGGACGAAGAAGGTGCAAGAGAGAAAAGAGGTGGGAGGGAGAGGCAAAATTGAATGATAGAACATGAAAATGATGGAATGACAGATCATAAAGTAGCTAGATGGAATGACAGAGCATGAAGTAGTTTGGTGGAATAACACAGCATGAAGTGGAAAATTCTAGAAACAATATAGTGGAAAGTTCAAGGTCACAAAATGACTGCCAACAGACCGGAATGACAGAGTGGGAGGTGACGTCATCCAATATGGTGGATGAATCCTGAATCATACTAATGAATCATGCGCCAGAAGGAAGATGATAATACTACTATAAATAATTACTTTTTACTAGCAAAATTTATTTCAAGCGTTTAGATTTTTTCTAAATACATCCGCAATTCACAATTTTTCTGTTTTAGACATGTACAAATGAAAAATAACTTCCGTACATAAATGAGACAATTTACAATAAAATAAGATGCCAAGAGGAAACTCAAGACATCTATAAAATCGCACAAGGAAATGTTTATGGAATTTTAAAATATTGCTGAAAATAATTAATATTTTGCATATTTTTTATTTGAGGCTGTCCTGGAATTTTTGTACAGTAACCTTTTGTAAGAATGCCTTAAAATTATTTCAGATACGACTTTCAAGTTTNGGCTGTCCTGGAATTTTTGTACAGTAACCTTTTGTAAGAATGCCTTAAAATTATTTCAGATACGACTTTCAAGTTTGCCTTGCTAAATCTACTGCCCATAATTTGGTTTATTTAATGTGTACATTGCAAAAACAGTAAAATTTTGACTTTGACATATAATTCGGAAAAGCCATGTGATCTAAGAAAATTTTATGCGAGGACAAAGTATCCACAGATAATGTATACAAGTTGAACAGTACGAGGTAAAAATATAAAACAACCTTTTTTCGTGGCCAACCATAGACTATAGATGAGGTAGACCATTTATTCGTCTTCTGCGCATGTACCTCCAAAGGGACACAACTGTCAAAGTCACATGCTCAACAGTGATGAAAGTGTTTGTTTGTATCTTAATTTTAAAATGAGAAGCACTGTTATATGGATAAAATACTTTTNGTCAACAGTGATGAAAGTGTTTGTTTGTATCTTAATTTTAAAATGAGAAGCACTGTTATATGGATAAAATACTTTTACCAGTTTGAATTTAATCAAACTACAGTACAAGTAGGTTAGATGAAGTGTACATACTTTTCAAAGAATTTGTTTACAAACCAGTTTTCTAACCTCAAATCAAAACCATGCTCTTTTCGCTAGACGTTTTGACGGAAAAGCAGTTGAATGTTGGGACACGGAGATTGGTTGTGCGCAGTCAGCGAGGTCGGTCTACCTCATCTTTGGTGTATGTGGCCAACGTCCTGAAGGGCGCCGCGATAACATATAAAATTTAACGGATTCCGAAAGAGCTAAGCCGGAGCATGTCACTCTGGTAAAGCACTTGCTTACAAAGACAGGTGCGCACAGCCTTCACAATTAGGGCGTGCATGAAGATATTCACCCATGGCCGGCTATAAATTTGGGGACCAGGGTTTCTCCCCCCGGGAAATATTTGATTTAAAAGGTTACAATAGCGGTAGCTAAGCAAAAGTGGCTCCAAAATACATTCCTAAAATATTTATGGAAAGCTCTATTCTAAAAATTAATGTTTATAAATTTAAGTGACATCAATGTTTAATTTTTAAAATAATTGTAATGATTACTGACATCCATTAGTTAAATTTACTTCAGTTGTATGAAAAAAATTATAAAAAAAAACAAAATATTTCAAGAAAACATCAACATTCCATGTACGGAATAAAATATATGAAAGCAAAATATAAATATGAAAAGCAAAAACATTTAAGTTCAGTAGCAATAAGTATTCATTACATAACCATAGATAGTTACTACGCATCTAAAGATGATTCTAGGACGTAAACCATGTTTTACAAGGGTATTAAAATATAGAACAGGAAACAGTTGTCCGCTCCATGCTTGCAAAGTTAGTTG
>NQII01007852.1:0-33647 GCA_002778355.1 Clitarchus hookeri | reverse complement strand
GGGGGGGGGGGGGTATAATTCTGCCTATGCCAATGCTGATCATCAATAGCATTAGAATTATTTCTTAAGTGATTTCAAGCACGTGTAAGTTTGCACTACGTACGTCATTGGACCACACCTCGTCTGAAAACGCCCAGCATAAACTTGCGCCAGTGAGTAAAAACGTTATAGGGAATGCGACAGAATCGCGTGATGAATTGTCGAAACCGGTTCGAGTATTCATAGTGATATCAAATCTAGCGTGATGCCAAATGATAATGCGAAAGATCCTTACTCATCAGGAGTGTTAAATTCTGCGCACAGAGTACGTAAGGATACAGAGGTGAAACAACTGCATAAACCGCTACCACAAGTAAGCCAGGACAAATTTTATAACAAGTCACTGTAAAATGTGTAAAACTAATGTGGGATTTTAACAAAATTAGTACTGTGGACTTCAAATTTATATTATACATTGAGATACATAAACAATTTTGTATGGTAACTAAAACAAAGTGTTGCAAACGTGTAGTTATTCGAGAATGATCGAAAACCCTGCTTAAAATCTGTATATTTGGTATATTCCCGCTATACGTAAAATTAAATTTGCAACATTACTCACGCGTCGTCCAAGTAAAGCCGCGCGGAATATTCAGGAAAGTAAATGCGTCGATAGTATGCGTATTCGTGCACTATTAAAAAATAAATAAAAAAACACACACTTTATTATCTATAAATTTAATCATTGCACCGTCAATAGAACGCCGAATATTGGAACTAGTTTTATTACTTCACTGCCAACGTAACTGGAAGCCTGCACGCCCTAGTGTAACTCTAGCACAATCAGTCACGGACGGGGTGATTTTTTTTCTTCAAAGGTCGCAAAACTGCTTTCTTCACTGTCAGCACCCGTGAGATTACTCCGTATTTACTAACTACCGACGAAGAAATACAATATACCACTGTCGAATGCCACTCCTTATTTCCTACTTTGCATTCACTTTTAACCTCTTGACGTATGCATTAATTTTTCATTTCGTGTTTTGCAGAACAATAAATTTATGGTGTGAAAAGTACTGTTAGCGCTGTAGCTCACACAGATCGCGAGCTCTCGTTATGGGGTTTGAGGGGGGGAGGGGCGACCCACCTTGACCCTCCCTCCCAGACAGACCCGCTCGCCGCCTCGTCGCTCCCCCCCACCCCCTTGGGACAGGGGAATGATTGACAGCGGCGAGACCTGGCTGGCGTCACAGCAAGAATAGTTTGGGAACTGGGACCCTCAGCGCAACGCGGCATTCAGATAAATTTCTGGGCGATGGCCTACGACCGTATAAACACAAACCACAGCTGGGGTGTCGGCAGTCTTTTTGTGGAAGCCAGTTAGCTTAATGCGGTAATCGAGCGACGTGTAGAGGACGGACGACGACGGGAGATTGCGAGACGACGGTGGACGAGGTGTTTGTGGTGTGGACGGACGAGAGGGCGTGTAACCCCGACGAGTGAAGGCTACTGTGCGTGAGGGCGCTCGGAGAACCCTAGAAAATTGCGGGCTTGTGGCCATGGACTAAAGTGAGGTGGGTCTGACTGAAAATGTAATACAGATTTAGTGGCAAACATTGGAACTGTCAAATATGGACATATAATTTATGAAATAATTGAATAGGTTTTGATGCACTGTCTATCGGGACTGATTTTTAATCATTTGATTGCAGTGATTTCTTTTGAGGTAATTGTAAATTGTATCGATTGAATTCATTAATTGTAAACAGCAACTCATATCAATTTATTGCAAGAATTTGGGTCGAGAGAATTTTGTTTGTATTTATTGAAAATGAAATTAGGAAATCATAATTAACTCTTTTATTCAATTAAGACCTCCGTCCCTTAACGAACCTGGTTCAGCCCACTGACTTAAGGGAGAGAAATTGTAGCAGTACTTAATAATTCCGTATAAAAACTGGCACTTTGGAACCTATTGAAAGGGTTTCAGTAGATCCGTGGTACAAGAAGCGACCAGTTACGAAATATTTAGTGTGTCAGCAGCGACTAGGGAAAAGCGATGTCTGCATTGGCACTAGTTTCTTACACGATAAAACACCGACCAGATTTGAACTGTTCTGCAAAGTGTCAGATGTGGACGAGTGTACTCCGGGTGTTATGTTAAGGGGTTCATTCACACGGTATGCTCTAACAACCGCATATTTTGCAATATGACGATTGTCTGTGTCGGAGGTGCAGTGCAAACGACAGGCGACCGAACTACCGAATTCTCAGCACGTCTTCCTCCCCTTTCCCTCCCTTCTCCTAGAAAATCTTTTCTAAGGTGGTCGAGATTTAACAGGCTGCTACTTGAGTCCGGTCAGGCCACACCGAGCTGGACGTCCAGCGAGAAATGGAATAACAGTCGCAAAAGAGAGCTTCTCACCTCAGCACCCAATCATAGTCACCCTATTTCCACTCCCCAACACCAAGGCTGTAAAACTGTTCGGAAACGTTTTTTATTTTTAACTTATTTTATATTTTAGTGATTTACGCACCAAAGACTAATAAATAAAAAGAAAAAAGAAAAAAAATTAATATGTAAAAGTAACGGTTATGAGGTGATTTTAATTTTGTATTTTACGCCAAATAAACTGAATTTGGTACGCAGCAAAATGTTTGGCTACAATTAAAAATTTATTCTGATGGTAACAAAATGCTGTAAATATATTTTTTGGAAATTAATTTTGTATTAAGCCCATAGAGTAAAAAAAAAAAAGAGTTAAAGTTAACCGAAGGCGAACTAAGTGTCGCATTTAAAAGTAATTGCTTCACGTCATTACTAAAATTCCAAGAAACACTATTCTTGATATTAATCCACTGCATTTAATTAATTTTTTATATTTAACCGTATTATTTACATATAAATTCCTCGCAGTTTATTTTGGAATTTTACGCCTTTTCCAATTATGGAAATTTTTATTGAATTTTAAGTCGCATAGATTTGCATTATGGCATGTGAAAATCCCAATTTTTGTGTTTCTGGCACGTATAAATAAAATGCACGGAATAATTTACAGAAAAATTAACAAGAGTGACTGAAAGATCACGTCCTGATTCATTTCAAGGTCTTCCACGAAAAACTCATTTTAGGAAAAATCGTATAGACTACTACAAATCTAAAATATGCATAGACATTCCGTATTTTAAAATAATTTTTTAAATATTGCATTAGTTATATTTTAAAGATTCCTTCAAGTAACTCATGGTATATTATTTCAATATTAATTATCTCATTTCGGCAAGTGAGTTAATTGTTATTAATTTTACGTCCCAAAAAAAAAAAAGATTCCGATTCTGACAGGTCATCGTTTCAGAAATATGTAATGTATTTTTTATGCTAGGAAATAGTTCTCGTGAGTAATGTCTACAGGTTGAACATCATTTCGTACGAGTATTAAATAATGATTTTTTTTCCTGTGCCCAGCAGTTTTAAGTAGTGGGAAACTTACCTGCACTTTTCATCGGCCTTGCAGAAGTGCTTGCCCGGCCGGCAGAGGGAACCCTGGCTGCAGTCTGGGCCAGAGAATCCTTCGAAGCACGAGCACTCGTACCGACTGCAACAAAACAAAGTCCACAGTCGCAACGCGAGGCCACGCTTCCGCATCGGCCCACCGTGAAAACGCTCTCTTTGACGCAACACATGATTTGTTGCCGCAAAGAGCATTTTCCTTTAGAAATGTGAACCACTGCNTGAAAACGCTCTCTTTGACGCAACACATGATTTGTTGCCGCAAAGAGCATTTTCCTTTAGAAATGTGAACCACTGCAAAGCAGGCCTACCACTAAGATAATTTTTGTTTGAGATTCTATGACTATGGTAACCCTGCATTGTTGTTACAGTAGTTCAAAAGACGGCTTTGTGGTGATGTCAGTTATAATGCAAATAAAATTTGTGCTTTGGAAAACAGCCGTCATTGGTGAATAAGAATGAAGTAACAAATCAATCATAATTATATTAACTAAAAAAACAACAAATATACCTACGAGAACTTGGAAACTCGAACAAGCGCCCCTCGTGTTACTAGTCTAACGTCCTTCAACAAACGACTATTTTGTTTTATTGTATTCCTTTGACTCTTGATGCTATTACTCTTCATATATGCGTTATGTAAGGTAGCGAAATGGGCGAGAATAAAATTTCACCACCTGGGAGGAATTGAGGTAAGTGATTCGGAGAACCACTGCACGTTAGAATGAAATCAAACGTCTGCAGAAGGACTGTACATTTCCTCATTTGCAGTTTTGTAACTGCACAATACATATGTTGGTTTATTAATATTTGCGTTGGGACAACAGTTACATACTGAAAACTACCANTTTTGTAACTGCACAATACATATGTTGGTTTATTAATATTTGCGTTGGGACAACAGTTACATACTGAAAACTACCACGAAGGACGGAAAACCTTAAACATCGCTAAACCGCTACCTTCGGTACGAAGTGATATTTCTTTACTGCGAACAAAGCAGCTCAAAGAAAGTTTATTTCTTTGTAATAAAGGAAGGTAATGCTGCTATAAAACACAAACGTATAAATAAAACATTTAATGACAGTAAATATACGATTCTGCAACCTTCTCTTTGAATTAAACAAGATTGTGTTACTCTAAACAAAAAAGCATCTAAGATACGATTTTTTTTTGCAGTACAGAAAACTTTCTAAGGATTTGTTTACAGTGTACCTCATGTAGATAAACCCCTTCCATTATGGCTCTTTTTAAGTTTCTCCAGAAATAAATTTTTTCAAACACAAGGTAGGTATGTAAAGCTTAACACCTCATAGACAACGAGCTTATTCAGAGACGGAGCAAGTCACTCAGGGACGCAGGAACGGCGAAATAATCGACCCTGGCGTGTAGTAAGCNTGAAAACCACAGAAAACTGAAATCATAACGACAGGGCCGGGAATCGAACCCGGGATTTCCCGAATGAGAGTCTGGTGGTGTAGTCCACCAAAGCGCCACCTCGCCTGAACTAGTGGGGATCATAGTCCATTCCCGGTCACTTTCAACTTCAGTGAAGCCGTGATAAAGATCTACTTCCCGGGTATTGCTCCGCCTCGTGCAAACAAAGCTTAAGCGTGTCTAGAAAATTACTCCATAGGGACAGCGCGCCGCATTCGTGCGCACACAGTGCAATCATATTTTGCATAAGAACTATTTGTTACTAGGCATTGCCAACACACCTATTTCCTCTGCTCTCCATTCATATTGGATATAATTGAAAAACGTATTAGAAATAATAGATAAAATATAAGCGGAAGTTCAATAAAGTAAAAAATAAAGTATTTTTATGTTGACACAAATATAAAAATCTTCTGATCCATGGCATATTTGAGAATNAATGGCATATTTGAGAAACAACCAAGCACATCATGTATGAGGTGATTTCTCAAAGGTTTGACTAAAAAAAGTGTGAATAAACCGCGAATAGACAATACTTTGACTTCCACCTAGGGCGAACCGGATTGGATTCCCGGCGGGGTCACCCGTATTTTCGCATGTTGAAAACGCGGTGGACGTTGCCGTTGGTTGGCGGATTTTTTCCGCCAACTCCCGTTTACTTTGCCCTTGCATTCTGACGCTGCTCCATCTTCATCTCAATTCACCTTCATTGGCGCTTAATGCTTCATTGTTGAGCGCCGACCAAATATAAAGTACATTTTACTCAGGCTGGGGATAAAACGAGATTCCTTAAGGGAGAGTTTGACATAGGGGAAAATTACCGCCGCAAGGTGCATTGCTGCTTCAAAGATGTCGCTTCTAAGATGGCGGTAAATTGAGTAATTCTGTTTTGCGCGTGAGAATGTGTTTTGCCCAAATTATGATATACACTTGCCCCTGACAAAATATTAACTTTATTTTGTAATTATTATGCNAGGGCGAACCGGATTGGATTCCCGGCGGGGTCACCCGTATTTTCGCATGTTGAAAACGCGGTGGACGTTGCCGTTGGTTGGCGGATTTTTTCCGCCAACTCCCGTTTACTTTGCCCTTGCATTCTGACGCTGCTCCATCTTCATCTCAATTCACCTTCATTGGCGCTTAATGCTTCATTGTTGAGCGCCGACCAAATATAAAGTACATTTTACTCAGGCTGGGGATAAAACGAGATTCCTTAAGGGAGAGTTTGACATAGGGGAAAATTACCGCCGCAAGGTGCATTGCTGCTTCAAAGATGTCGCTTCTAAGATGGCGGTAAATTGAGTAATTCTGTTTTGCGCGTGAGAATGTGTTTTGCCCAAATTATGATATACACTTGCCCCTGACAAAATATTAACTTTATTTTGTAATTATTATGCATGCCATCCAATGGTATTTACAAGTGTAACATGTAAAAAATACAATTGCAGCTTTCGTAGACATTCTTTGTTAGTGAAAAAATTAATAAATTAAGCCCGAAATTATGACAACGTTCATAAAAAATTGTTTTCGAAATATGTTTTTAAATTTAGAAAAAAAAAATGATTTCGTAATCAAAAGTTTTACTAAGTTCAGATTTTACAACAGAAAATTTAACTAGATGTGCATATATTTCGTTGGCTTTCCGCTCAAACATTTGCATCTACACGCGCCACAAAATAACCCTTCCTTTCATATAAACTGACACTTACTTCTCTAACAGATTTCCTTTAAATCTGATTTTTCAAAATGTTCGATCATGCTTCAACAAAATTGAAACTTAAAACTTTACATGCAATCTCATGACATAAACGCAAAATAAAATTCACACGGAAGTTGCTAGGAAAAATAAAGTAAATATTTTTAATCCTATTGATTGATGATATATGAACTTCACCGCAATGTTGAATTTCCATCCTGTTTCGGCATTGCAATATTAATTTTACGTCACTTTAAATTCAGTTAGAATACACCGCAGCGCGATCAAGGTAAATGCGAACATAACGGCAACGCAGAGGTAAAGTTACGAGCTCCATGCTAACACGATCGTATATCAGCCTTAAGGGCGTTCAGCAAGTTAAGTGATGAGAACTTTTCAGTTTCCTTCTTGTTTATCTGTGACAAGTAGTTACTTAATATTTCCAGTTGAACTTCGCGGTACGAGATCCAGTTCACTTTACGCGCCCGTGTGTCAGGCACAGGTGCTCTCGTGATAATGAGAGAGGAAAGTTCAGCCTTGGAACTCGGAAGGACGGCGACAGTTCTTGGCGTCGCTGTAGCGAGGGAAAGGCAGGATGCAGCTGGAGCAGTTTTCCAGTTCCGCGGGCAAAGTTTGCACGTGGAACTAACTGCACCTTCGCTACCGCAAAACCGCGAAAGCGAGCTGGCAGAGCTCTCCTTTCAAGCTGATTGCCGGGCAACGGCAAGGGACTCCAGGCAACCAATCTGCTGCGACGAGAACCTCAAGCGACCGCTTGCCAGACCAGGTGAAATTCACCTCAGCGGTGACAAGCACAACTTCTCGTTTTCAGTTCAAAGTTTCACTTTTTTTTTTAAACACAAAGCACTAAAACAGACTTTTTTAAAAGTAATATTACAGGACGCCTGAGGGGCGTATCAGAGTTCGTGAGGGATGGAGGCCTTAATAAAAAAAAATGAAAGAAGTAAATTTGATTTTAATTTATTCACATAGCTATTATTTACAGCATGTATCTAACTATCTAACTATTACTCTTTTTATTTCTCAGTGAGCGCAAAACTTAATGTATGTTTTAACTCTAATTAACATCCCTCTTAATGTATCAGTTTGGTTATAGTCAATTAACTCATACTCATCATTAACACATGTTTAGTCTGATTGTTGCCATAGTTTGTAACGTACTTAACTCACGCATCCAGTCCAATAGTCCGACCGGCCAGTCGCACTCCTCACTGTCCCGATGCTCGCAGTCGCAGATTCCTCCCGCTGGTCACTTATCTCGTTCGTCGTCTATCGCAAAAACTCCAGTCACTCATCAACTCCCGGCCTGGAGGCCCGTTACACTTTTAACACTTTGCCGGCCTTGATCTAGATAGTTCACCGTACCCCGAGTCACGCTGAGAGAACCAAAGTCGGTAAACCACTAGAAAATTCTTCAGATAAACGCAGAAACTCAATACAACCAACGTCAGCAGCGCGCGCCGCAAAAAGGATCATCGTGTCGGCCCACTTTTTTATAACACATACGAGGTTCTTGGTTTATCGCTCACCTGTCATTCAAAACATTCCTTGTGATTCGACGCCGCTATCATGAAACTGCTCTGGTCTTCACTCCCACTCGCTCGCGAGGGACAAAGCAGCGATTGAGTAATAGTAATTTTACTGAGAGCGAATATATTTAAGACCATTGATGCATGTTATATAATCGTATTTGAAATTAATGAAACAATGCACATTGCATTCATTAATTGATTTCATACTGTCTAACGTGTATTTAACAAGTTTTACAATTTTCTGTTTAGAGGTATACTGCAGGAAATATCCAATATTTTGTCCACTACAGATTTATTAGTGTAAAAATGGAAGTGTTGTATGTATAGGCTGTCCACGTTAAATTGAGCACTTTTGAAGGCTCTGCTAGATCTACTCGTATGCACATTGTGTGTTCTTACACCATATGTAAAATCAACATTACATCGACCCTGTCACATCATTCCAGCGCCAATCAAGTCACTGTTAAATTGTAAGCAATATGACAATTTTTACTCTAATCTGTGTATAAGAGACATAATTTTTTTTTTAAATTAACCCAGTGGCTGCAAATGTAAAAGTTAAACTTTGAATACGTCGTTAAAATATGGGACATCATTTCGTATTTCGCTGCCAGCTTAAATGGAAGCACGCCAGTCAACGTGTCCGTTGAAATACGCTCTGTTAGGGCCAGTGATTTTTTTATAGTTTGATTTCAAAAGTACTCAGTTTGCCATGAACTGTCTATAATGGATTTCACGATGTAAAAACCTAATTTGAAATGTATTTGTTGGATTGAATACAAAAAAATGGTATACAAATTCTTCTCAGAACATAGGCTTATATTTGGTCCGTGATTAGAATTACTGATAGACAAGATATTTAATAAAAATAGGTCAACCTTTAGTGTTGTTATTATTTTCATTGGTCTTTTGTTTCGTTATGATATGATACAAAGCCCATATTCTGTCTCCAAGAATATCTTACGAATGTTTTTGAACTGAGCTTCCGACCTCCATAGTGTCTGGGCTCTATGAANGTAGAAGAATTATCAGTCATCCCCCTGCCGGTTGAGAGGTACTCCACGATATTTACTTATCTCTCTCATTGTATCTCTGATTCACAAAGCCACCTGCATTTCACAGCAAAATACATACAAACATTCACCTTCAAACACAGGGTAGGAGTAAAGGTGCCATTTACTGAAACTGGCGATAAGGTGAAACCTAACGGACAAAAAAGTTCTTAATGCAAAAGGGGCAACGTGGCTGAGCGGTTAGCCTGCTCGCCTCCCACCGAGGCGAACCGGGCTCAATCCCCGGCCAGGCCACTCCGGATTTTCGCAAGTGGGAATCGTGCCGGACGATGCCCATAGTTTTCTCGGGGATCTCCCGTTTCCCCCGCCCTTGCATTCCATTGTTACTGCATTTCACCCCCATCGACTCTCAAAGCCTCGTTGTCAAGAGCCGCCCAAATCTCTCAACTTAATTCTAAGCAGCATTCAGTCTCTTCACTGATCATGTCATTGGAATATGACATGATTTTTGAGCTGCGGCCATTTTCAACGCGCACGCAGCAATGGCCTAAGTCTCCACGTTAAAACTCGTGCCTGCTTTTATTTTATTTTCAACTGTGGCATAGATGCGGTACAACCGTAACACACTAAACTCGCATTCGGAAGGACGGATGTTGAATTCCCTGTTCGTGTTTCGGTTTCCCGCTATTTTCCGTAATCTCTCCAAGATAATGCTAGGATGGATTTCTCGATAGACGCCGTTCCTGGTAAAATGAGCGTTCCTGGTAAACTGAGCACTTTCGAAAGCGATGCGTGAGGGAGCCATCTACCGCTTGTAGGTACTTTTCTCAGAATGGAAGGCAATTTTACGGAACTTGTCGCTGTCCATAACTAAGCACAGTTCAAAATGACTTTTTACTAAATAACACCACTTCGGAAGGTGTGTCATTTTCATGTCGAACATCATAGGGGTCTACTGTATTCAACTGTGTTCACCAGACAGACACATCAGTGTAGGGTTGGGAACAATTCTGAGACCCAATTACACCTGATAACGGTGAGACCTTTTAATACGGCACGAGGGGTGATTATTTTCGAACAAATCTACGCAACCAACAAGCATTTTCTCTCTATTGCTTCTGCAGTCATCACTAATTAGTTTTGGTGTTTATCCTTCGCAAATATGGCCATGGGTGATGAAACGGTGTTAGCATCTGATCGAATCCCGCAAAGTGCGTCTGGCCGTCAATTAGAACGAATTTCAGATCTGACGATGTCCTGCCTGCAACTAATTTCATTAATTAGCTGGTTTAGCTTGCGTCGAGGTAATGTGAGTGTCACTTTATGCCCGTGCTTGAATCTGACGCCGAAAACCCTCTGCGCGACCGCGTCATAGCGTTTCAGGTGATTTTGCGAGCGGGCTTTCAGCTTAATTACTAGCTGTCGACGTGGCAGCCGCAGTAATACCCGAGCCAATCAGGGACGTGCCACGCACTCGCCTGGAGGAAGAATTCCTTGCGTCGTCCAGTCGGCAGGCCAGAGGGACAGGCAGAATCGTGCTCCGTCCACTACATGGAATGCAATGCCTTTCAAATCCCGCTAAACTCCGTTCCGTTACTCACTGCTCGCATGGATGCTTTGGGGACGAACGGCCACGTGCACTCGTGTCAGAAACTTGGACGGATCCTCACGAGAACAAATTTCACACAACCTGACCTTACTTCAAGCAACTAGGCGAATTTACTCAGAATACCCACGTCTTCTAGATGAAGATCACGAGTGAAAAATCTTTCAGTTCCCTAGCTTAAAGTTTGGCATGTTCTTGCCACCCCCCNCCCCAAAATCGCGCTGTGACATCAACGCATGGAGTATATTCGTGCAATTGGTGTAGAAGTTTTCCCCCTGAAGAGTAGTTCCTTATGGTGTTCACTGCTGCACTTGGGCAAGGGAAAAAAACAACTGCCATTTCAAGTAGTGCGCGCACTGTAGAAGGAATGGATTATGCCTTTGTCGCGTGGGTACCAATATCGCAGCGCATTGGGTAAGGTTCAGACTTAGTCCGCGAATAGCAGCGAGATGTTGAACACACACAGTTGTTACTAGTTGCCGGTTATTTCAACAGTTTTGAAATTTACATTAGAAAAGATTCCCTTCCCGTAACTGTGTTTCTTTCCGCAACCCGTGACTGTATTTCTCAACGTCTAATTTTAAATGTGACGTGTTTGCAGTCTTAGCTCATGGATTTTGTTTCGTTTTTCTATATGTATCTGATTTCGGTGGTGCATCAAAAAGGGGCAGCTGGGGTACAGTTTCCACTCGCTAAATAACACTGTAATAACGATTTACTGCCAGGCATGCATTTATATACACACAGATACCCTTGTTAATCTAGACTAAATCTATCAACTCTCTACTACTTATATTTTTGAGCTCGTAAACAAAGCAATTGCACTAAAACACTAATGTAAGTATCTATATTCAAAATCAGTTGACATAAATATAAGGTTTTGTTTCAGGAATGAAAACGTAGGCGTAATTGTAAGTCGGCCATGTTGAGTTCCCGCAGTGAGAGTCGGCCATATTAGAGACACGTGAGCTTGACCTTGAGCTCAACCAGACGCACAAACCAACCATCTACTAACCATTAGAGCCACTATCTCCCATTCGCATGCTATTGGCCATTTCTTTGCAACAAAGCACCTGGCAGTGTCCCAGAAACTCTAGTACTAATTCATGTTCATGCGTCAAAAACCTATGTACAACTCATACGCGAGCAATCAAACGAACTTCAAAAAAGCTTGTCTTCAGAAATAACTTACTTTTACCACATTCCCGCTCTTGCGCCAGAACTCTTTATTTCCAACTACAAAGAACAGCTTCTCACGCCCCTCTCCCTCACCACCAAACATATGAACTAATTTTGGATATATCATTGATGGAGTAAGAGTTGGCGTTATGGTAACGCATTTTATTTTATAGCAACGTTGCACGGTCTACTTACTCGTAACAGTCGTCAGGAAGTGGACTGGAGTGGCGAGATTTGGTTGGCTCTTAATATCAGGGTCTTTAGAGTCGGTAAGGGTAAATTGAGGCGAGTATGGAGCAAATCTGGAATGCAAGATCGGGGGGAAACGGGAAATCCCCGAGAAAACCCGCCGACCGGCGGAATCGCACGGGACGATTACCACATGCGGAAATCCGGGAGCGACCCGGCCGAGATTCGAACCCGGTTCGTTTTGGCGGGCGGCGAGCAGACTAACCAACGGTCGTTGGGATCGTGGAATGTTGGTTTTTACTTGAAGCAGTAAAATACGCAATNGCCGACAATCGAACCCGGTTCGTTTTGGCGGGCGGCGAGCAGACTAACCAACGGTCGTTGGGATCGTGGAATGTTGGTTTTTACTTGAAGCAGTAAAATACGCAATCCACGGGAAGAAGAAGTGGAGTAAGGGGTTCAGAAATAAGTATTCACTGAAAATGTTAACCAGGCTGAAGGAAATCAGCATAAGAGTGACAACAGAACAGTCCTGCAGTCGGGTGTCAGGGTAGCAGCGACCAACATTTGATACCAGAATCAGAATAGCCCGATATTTATTGCAGTTCTGTTTGTTTCGGGAACAGCAGGAGTATTGTTGAAATTGTTCTACTGAAGGAACTACCGTTTTGTGTATGTAAAAGAGGTTGCTTTTTTTTTTTTTTTTTTTTTNTGTTCTACTGAAGGAACTACCGTTTTGTGTATGTAAAAGAGGTTGCTTTTTTTTTTTTTTTTTTTTTGGAACTGCAAGTATTATTGCAGGTGAAGTCACAAGCAGGGGCACAACAGATAATTATGTTGCTATTTATAATCTCCGTAAACGATATCTCGACTGTCGATACTAACAGTCTACATTGGTTGTGGGTTGTGGGTACAGACATTTTGTTCCTACAACCATATATTTTTCTCAGCACACCCACAGGTATCTAGTGTCAACAACACTCCATTATCGTGACGCGGCTGGAATGCATTAGCTAACTTGAAATTATGAGACTTACTCAGCTACCGCTCCACCTCTTCAGCGGGATTGATAGACAAACCCTCAACTCGCGAAAATCGATTACGGACCTTCACGTTCTCAAGAAATGAATTAAATTTCTTTCGGCAAGTACTATGAACCTTTCAATTTTTATCACTATTTCAACACCCGCCCGGCTGTGAACGGAATTTCGCCTCTTAGAAAGAAGCGCTCAATTATATAATTGAATTTNACTATTTCAACACCCGCCCGGCTGTGAACGGAATTTCGCCTCTTAGAAAGAAGCGCTCAATTATATAATTGAATTTCGTTGTTGACTTTTAAAGGAATAAGTGCTTTCAAAACAAACTTTCCCATGGATACTTTTAAAATGTGGTGTCCTGTGCTACCACGTACACATAAATACAGGATTGCTTCAAAATATGAAAATGTTTATTCCTACCAGCTCAGGGCGTGCTCCCAAGACGACGCATACTCTTTATTGATACGCATTCTGTGTGGTTGACGCAGATGCGTGTGTGTATTTTCGTGTAGGTAATTACCTTTTTTCTCGTGCATATAGCCGAAATATTATATATGTTATATAATTTATATTTCTTAAAGAGATATAGAGTAATTCCGTATTATATTTAATATTTCCGCAACATATGCATCATTAAATAATACTCTACTATACATTTTTACACACTGTGTTATTATCTAAGATGCTTTTCGCATTCACCGCAGTGCGTGTGGGGGAGAGACTATAAACTGATCCCAACAAACGTTGCGAAATAGCCCTCGCCATTAAACAACGCANGCAGTGCGTGTGGGGGAGAGACTATAAACTGATCCCAACAAACGTTGCGAAATAGCCCTCGCCATTAAACAACGCAACCGTTCGTTACGCGGTCATTCGGACGTCGATCTTAAACTCTCCCCCCACCCCCTACATGACTCCGACACCCCTTTGCCAATTTCTCATCCACTCTCGCCTGCACGAAACTAATTGAGCAGCTCTCTCGAGCCTTGTTTGTTTGTTCACGCTAATATCGCGCTGTTACGTATGCAGTTTGGCTAGACCCACCGGCACGGCCATGCTGATTGCGGGCGGACGTGGTGCCACCTACCTATCGAACCAATGCTCAGCGACTACGAGTCCGTACTCGAGATAATCGCGAGTTGAACGACCCTGCAGGACTTACTTCTCAGACTGAACTGCACACTTATGGAAACGCCCAGTAGTTTAATTTTTTTTTTCTCTCACTACGTGTCCTTTCATTATCGTCGTTACTGCAGATTATTGAGTAATTAAGCACTTTCAAAATTAACATATCAAAAACAAAATTCCCTTCCCGCAACTACTTATATTGAAAGGGACTCACAAGCTGGGATGTTCCCAGTAAAGTTAGCAGCGATGTTGAAAAAAGTAGTTACATGTCTTAATGTTGTGGAAACCTACATTATTGCATTTAATTACTTTCTTTTTAAAAATTAGTGTAAGATTTGGTTCATAACTAGCAGATCATCNACTATTTCAACACCCGCCCGGCTGTGAACGGAATTTCGCCTCTTAGAAAGAAGCGCTCAATTATATAATTGAATTTTCTTGTTGACGTTTAAAGGAATAAGTGCTTCCAAAACAAACTTTCCCATGGATACTTTTAAAATGTGATGTCCTGTGGTACCACGTACCAGGAAAAAACTGTTTCCTCCATTTGGAGCTGGGTGGAATAAAAACTTATCAGCTGAAACGGAAAATTTATTTTCAGTTTTCGACGAGCTAAAAAATGTTGCAGGTACTGAGGACTGCTTCAATGTGGAACTGACGTACTATGTTTTAGAGTCTTAGAAGTATAGAAACGATAAAACTGAACATTACACGTGTCGATACGTCAGAACCACTATCCATGCTATGAACATACATATTTAAAAAAATACAAAACAAACAGTAGGTATTGCTTTTCTTTGATATACCAGGGCTAACCAGTATTTTAATTTAGCGGAAGGCGATTTGGACAACTGTTTTTCCCCAGCTGTAACTGGGCGGATTTGAAACTTAGATGAAACAGCTTTAATTCATATGTCATATATAATTTAAGTTTTTTATTATCTTACAAAATTGCAAGTACCGAGAACTGCTCAATGTGTAACTGGCATTATATGTTTATGGGTAATTGTGAAGGATCTTATTTTGGAAACTGCGATGACATTTTACCGGAATCGGGTTTATAGAACGTTTGAAAATAATTTTCCCCTTTGGAACCTGTGGGACCGAATCATAATACATCATATGTGCTAGATATTACTGAATACAATTGTACAGAAAACAGTCGTACAAATCTGAACGACCTGACAGGTGGTAAAACTTGAGAAGAATATATATATATATATATATATATATATATAATATTGTTTATCTCCCAAAAATGATCCAACACAGGAAATGTACTATGTCCAGTTGAAAGTGTACGACAAGTACGTTATAAAGGTGACACCACGTGAGGTATGATGCAGGAATGTCCGGCAAGGAAGAAATGCAAACATGGATGCTTGTGCTTGAAATCACCGTTTGATTGATTTATTCTCGCACAATCTGTATACACACATTTTAACGGGTTGCGTTTCGTACGTGTACAGGCTGTTTAACGTCGTTGCTAAATTACAATTTAAATTCAAAACTTAGAAAATATTCGCACCTCATGTTGAATATGAAGCAGATTTTTACAGACTTGATGGCTGCGATTTCGCACAATTTTTATTATAAAAAATTGTACCTCAATTATCAATCTCCAAACTATAGTTATTAATAAGAAATGTTGGTTTTGGTCTCCTCTAATATCCCTAGAAGTTTGAGTAGGGTCTATTGAAGTTCGTTACGTTAGGTATAAACATGTGCCTACTTGTTAAAGGCGGGTCTATAGGTACAAGACACACGGCCACCGCAGTGAGGATTCCTTGAACCACCGCGAGTGTGATCCAGGAATCGTAGGAAATGACACCCCACACCACACGTCTCCCAGACTCGGATTCAGCAGTCGTCTGCATCCAGACAGAATCGTGATTTGTCGCCCAACACCACTCTCCGCCAGTACGCAAGCTCACACGTGCTCGTAGATGCCCAGGTCGCAATGGCAGACGCTCGGGACTGCTAGCCGCCTGGGTACGGTACTGGTGGAAACAGGCGTATCCCCCAGCTACCTTCACNTTCACGTTCTCAAGAAATGAATTAAATTTCTTTCGGCAAGTACTATGAACCTTTCAATTTTTATCACTATTTCAACACCCGCCCGGCTGTGAACGGAATTTCGCCTCTTAGAAAGAAGCGCTCAATTATATAATTGAATTTCGTTGTTGACTTTTAAAGGAATAAGTGCTTTCAAAACAAACTTTCCCATGGATACTTTTAAAATGTGGTGTCCTGTGCTACCACGTACACATAAATACAGGATTGCTTCAAAATATGAAAATGTTTATTCCTACCAGCTCAGGGCGTGCTCCCAAGACGACGCATACTCTTTATTGATACGCATTCTGTGTGGTTGACGCAGATGCGTGTGTGTATTTTCGTGTAGGTAATTACCTTTTTTCTCGTGCATATAGCCGAAATATTATATATGTTATATAATTTATATTTCTTAAAGAGATATAGAGTAATTCCGTATTATATTTAATATTTCCGCAACATATGCATCATTAAATAATACTCTACTATACATTTTTACACACTGTGTTATTATCTAAGATGCTTTTCGCATTCACCGCAGTGCGTGTGGGGGAGAGACTATAAACTGATCCCAACAAACGTTGCGAAATAGCCCTCGCCATTAAACAACGCAACCGTTCGTTACGCGGTCATTCGGACGTCGATCTTAAACTCTCCCCCCACCCCCTACATGACTCCGACACCCCTTTGCCAATTTCTCATCCACTCTCGCCTGCACGAAACTAATTGAGCAGCTCTCTCGAGCCTTGTTTGTTTGTTCACGCTAATATCGCGCTGTTACGTATGCAGTTTGGCTAGACCCACCGGCACGGCCATGCTGATTGCGGGCGGACGTGGTGCCACCTACCTATCGAACCAATGCTCAGCGACTACGAGTCCGTACTCGAGATAATCGCGAGTTGAACGACCCTGCAGGACTTACTTCTCAGACTGAACTGCACACTTATGGAAACGCCCAGTAGTTTAATTATTTTTTTCTCTCACTACGTGTCCTTTCATTATCGTCGTTACTGCAGATTATTGAGTAATTAAGCACTTTCAAAATTAACATATCAAAAACAAAATTCCCTTCCCGCAACTACTTATATTGAAAGGGACTCACAAGCTGGGATGTTCCCAGTAAAGTTAGCAGCGATGTTGAAAAAAGTAGTTACATGTCTTAATGTTGTGGAAACCTACATTATTGCATTTAATTACTTTCTTTTTAAAAATTAGTGTAAGATTTGGTTCATAACTAGCAGATCATCATTGAATGAATCTTGTTATGGAGGTAGGTTATACAAAAAATTGCAAAAAAAAAAAAAAAAAACTGTACGCATTAACGAAGGCAATATAGGAGAAGAGAAAAAGTGGTTAAAATAAGAGCAACGAGGCCAACACAGAAAAATGCAATTTCTAGAACAGGCGTAAACACCATAGATGACACGTCAAGGATAACACATCAAGGATAACACTAACGAAATAAATGGCAAGAACAGATTTATACACATACGACACATCACGGACAAGTGCGACGTTACGAAACTGGATTTTATCACAGGTTTAACTGAAAGTTAAGCGTAATAGTCTGAAACTAAACGCTTTTTTCTGATGTATTAAGGAGAGAAAAGTCAAGGTCAAATACAGAACAACTACCACACGTACGACATCTCACGTAACGGGAGATTATTAGAGAATCCGAATATTACAATCAATAATACAGATTTCCTAGGATATTATTAATTGTGCACAACAGTTTCACAGAAACCTAAAACATTTCTATAGAAACTGAAGCCAAAATCAAAAAAACCAATGGCAAAATACCACGATGGAAAAGCAGGAGTTTAAGGTTCATTGAAGAACAAGAGCACATTAAAAATGTCCAAGAGAAACCAGAAAGGAATTATAAATATTATTACTTAAATTTGAAAAAAAAAAAATCTATAAAAAGATTGTACAAATACTCAAATGAACTATGTAAAAAAATTACTAACAATTTGTTACCAAAGTTTAGCCCCTAAATGCCACATTGCAAATTGTATTTCACGAGCTAAGCATACTTTTTTTTTAAGTTATACTTCTTTTGGCGCGTTGAGAGTAAAAGTTTAGTGTGCAACGGAATTTTCGTGCGCACAATGTAACGAAATTCGACAGTGAACGTGGTATGGGTATGACCCAACACGCATGCGCGTATCGTCTAGCTATATACAAACGCAAGGTACACAACATAGCACGTGGTTATATTTAAAACCCACAGAAAATCAGTTCATGTAACAAACAAGTTGAAAAACATTAAATGTGTATTAGTAACATTGTATTTATATCTTATTAATTAATTTTACTTACATTGTGCTGTGACAAATTTGTTAGTGACAAAATATGTATGCTACAATTTTGAAAGTGTTTTAAAGTATTTGAGGTTAAGAGCGAAATTTTTATTTTATTCACGCCAAAGAAGTATTACTTCTAACGCGCGAACATAAGTACACGCACGCCCTTTTTTTTTTATTAAAATACAAACCAAATTAAAAATATCTGTTTGTCCATGATTCGGCAAATAGTTCAGAAATATAAATCACTTAAAAACCTTTGATGCAATGGAGATGTTATTGAAGCCAAAAATGCGTGAAAAAAATCATTAACTTTAACGATATGAGAAAAGTTATATGTAGATGCACGATGCCTCAAACGGAGGAAGTGCAATATCAAGACAAACCACTTAAACACAGTAAGATTGCAACTGGTAGTGAAAAAGATCAATCCGCTTACCACAACACTCTTTCCAGGACGTCAATTGGACTTCTCCTACATACCAAATAAAGAACTTGACGAAAATTATAAATAAAATAAAAACTTTTTTTTTTAGATTTAACCAATATCACCAACAAATATCATATACCACGTGCCTTACGATCCCCAACTAGAACACCATTCCAACATTCCGACTCTTGCTACTGGTGGCAAGTATAGAACACATAACACGATAGTTACTGCAAAATTTCACAACCACAGAATAGCAAAGCGTGCAGAAATGAAATGGCGTGCACCGTAAAAACATTTTGAGTAATTTTACGCAAATGTGTGTGGCAGCAGTGTCTCCGCCGAGATGGGTGTAATTGTTACACCTGCATATGTAGATGTTATTTACTATGCGTCCAAGTAAACTTGCCCCGATAGTTAGTAAACTAACATGAAATTAACTTTACCGTACTACTAATCTAACATAGAATGGTTTAAACTTATAATTACTACGGTGCAGAAAATAAACTTTAACATTCGTGTAATTTTTCTCCCCGGCAAGTTTATTTACACAGACGTAGCAATTGTAATTTCATAAAAGCGTTTGTNAACATTCGTGTAATTTTTCTCCCCGGCAAGTTTATTTACACAGACGTAGCAATTGTAATTTCATAAAAGCGTTTGTGTCCTTTTATCATTCACATAAATATAATATCACAGATTCACTCTGACTGTAAATGCTAAATCTCTGTACATTTTCAATGTTTCACCAAGTACTTTTAACTTCAGTATCAATTATGTTACTACTGCGTTATGTTATTTCACATTCTTTGAATATGTAGTTTAAAAATTTTCACCTTATTGTACTCGTTTCTGTAACTCGGTAGCTAAAGAGAGTTATAAAAAATGATTTCCAAAATGTGGGTAACAACTGACTTCAGATATAGAATAAGTAGTTAAATGCAAACAGCTAGCATATCCCATCAGAGGGGGTTAAGTTTCCGTTTCGAACACACAAACGAAGTTCGAAGTAGTTCTCCTCACTACCGCTAGATGGCATCTTTAAAACTAATACTTTTAGTTATTTTTGAATTTCTATGAAAACATGTAAAAAATTACAAATAATGTACTCGGTTTTAGTCAATCAGACATAAAAATTTAAACATTTAGAAGATTTCCTTGTGTAAATATACGCTCTCAGATAGTCCACAATGTAACGCAAGTTTACACATGCCTGGTCAGAATAGAATTACACACTGGAAGATGCACAACTACACAGACTTTGAGTGTTTATACAACAGCCATGTAGCAGTAGAAATACACAATTTAACATTTAAGTACAGGGAATGGATGTGTATTTACTCATACTTCCAAATAAGTCGATCAACACCAACATTATCTTTGTTAAGGCACAAATTGATGTATTTTTATTAAACGACTAGTAGAGCTCTCTGGATTCTTAAGAACATCTGTGTACACTGTAAAAAAAAANATTGATGTATTTTTATTAAACGACTAGTAGAGCTCTCTGGATTCTTAAGAACATCTGTGTACACTGTAAAAAAAAAATTCTGGTATAGTTTATTTGCGGTTTATTCACACGTTTTGAATTAAACCTTTAAAAATTAACTCTATNTAAAAAAAAATTCTGGTATAGTTTATTTGCGGTTTATTCACACGTTTTGAATTAAACCTTTAAAAATTAACTCTATATAAGATGTCTTTGGTTGTTTCCTTAATACCTAAATTATTACAAGCGTTCTATACAGGAGTTAACATGATAGTACCGCATTTTTATTTAAATTGAACGTTTACTTATATTCCATATTTACACATTATATGAATAAAACCAGTGAGAAAAAAGGTGTTTTGGTAACGCCTAGTAAGAAATAGTTCTTAANTAGTTAGAAATAGTTCTTAAGCAAAATAATATTACATTGCGTGCGCCCGAATGAAATGCGCTGTCCTTTTGGTGTAATTTTCTAGACTTGGTTGAACTTTGTTTGTATGCGACGGAGGAATATCATGTAAGTAGAACTTTAGCAGGGCTTCAGAAAAGTTGGAAGCATCCGCGAACAGCCTATGAACTTCCTAAACTGTAATTGAAGTTTTTAACCCACACATTTTATGGGAAATTTCCAACAAACCAGGTTGCGAATATAGAAATGTTACAGCATGTACAAAGTTGGGCACTTCCCTACGCATTTGACTATTTCGAGAGCAAACGTAGGAACTTTACCGTGAACATGTCGATAAAAATTTTGCCATTCGCGGTTTCTCACTATACGTACACCTGTGTGGTAAACTTCCGAATTATTTCTTACAGTGTAAAATTACATGCAGTGTAGNCGTTTACTTATATTCCATATTTACACATTATATGAATAAAACCAGTGAGAAAAAAGGTGTTTTGGTAACGCCTAGTAAGAAATAGTTCTTAAGCAAAATGATATTACACTGTGTGCGCCCGAATGCGGCGCGCTGTCCCTTCGGTGTAATTTTCTAGACTTGGTTGAACTTTGTTTACATGCGACGGAGGAATATCCTGGAAGTAGAACTTTAGCAGGGCTTCAGAAAAGTTGGAAGTATCCGTGAACAGCCTATGAACTTCCTAAACTGTAACTGAAGTTTTTAAAACCCACACATTTTATGGGAAATTTCCAACAAACCAGGTTGCGAATATAGAAATGTTACAGCATGTACAAAGTTGGGTACTTCCCTACGCATTTGACTATTTCCAGAGCAAACGTAGGAACTTTACCGTGAACATGTCGATAAAAATTTTGCCATTCGCAGTTTCTCACTATACGTACACCTGTGTGGTAAACTTCCGAATTATTTCTTACAGTGTAAAATTACATGCAGTGTAGNGTACACCTGTGTGGTAAACTTCCGAATTATTTCTTACAGTGTAAAATTACATGCAGTGTAGTAGTGCTTTTTTTTTACAAATAACATAAAAATATAAATTTACTAAACATTGGGGGGCAGCGGTGGCGTGGTGGCCAGGTGGCGTACTCGCCTCCCACCACGGCAATCCAGGTTCGATCCCCGGCGGGTTCACTCCCGGATCTTCGCATGTGGGAATCGTGCTGGACGATGCCGCTTGCCGGCGGGTTTTCTCGGGGTACTCCCGTTTCCCCCACCCATTCTAGGGTCTCATTTCTGTCATGCCCGGGGATGACGGTCACCTACGGGTCCCAGCTGGAAAGACCGTCACTCGGAGGGTGTCGCCTTGCCCTGGGTGCACTCCCCACACGCCATTATTATTACTAAACATTGGAATGTGTAAATTTAGATTAATTTTTTTCACAGCGTGACGGTTAATTTTACGTGCGCGTACGCATGGCCGAGTGTCCGAGCGAGACTGCGTAAGAGAGAACTTGTCTGCCCCCGGGCAAGCAAGTTACCACGCCGTCATCCCCAGTCAGCGTTCCGAAATACTGGTATTATAGTTGTTGACGGTATTTGACTCGCAAGTGCGACTGCAGTTCGCGGCACGCCATAGCTGTTTCGCTTTGGTAAGCATCCTGCAACATGACTAAGACGCGAGTGTGAGGGAAGTGAACACGCATCGAGGTCTTGACAGCCGACGAGGGGTGAAGCGACGTGAGTTTGGAGCGTCGCCGGAACGCAAGGGCAGGGAGAAACGGAGACCCCCGAGAAAATCCTGCCGACCAGCGGCATCGCACCCGCACGATTCCCACATGCTGCAACCTCGGGGTCGACTCCGCTGGTGAGTAGTCTTACCACTACACCACCTCGGCCCCCGACCAAGACTTCATTGATTAGGAAGCAGCTAAGTTAGCACCGCCAATGATAGTGAAAGTATTTAAAGCCTAGAAACACGGTGTAAAGCTGACAGTTGTAACTTAATTAGGCACTCGTCGCTCGCCAACGTCGAACCACGTTTATAGAAAAAAAAATTGTTCATGCGTAATATTACGTGCTCTGTCAAGGATAAGGCTGTTGCCCTAATTTATTTATAGACTACTTGCTGTCAAACGAGAATCAAGGCCGTTATACCTTCGGCACGACGCAGGCACAATGTACGCCGTTATATAAGAAAGGTGGCGGGAATTAATGGCGGGGACACCAGCCGGAGACGGAAGTCGGGAAAGGCCGGAAGGGAAACTTGAGCGATTTTTCAAACATCGCCTTCCTGTCTTGAGATATTGGCGCGAGGATAAGTGCAAGGCCACCCGGCACGCGAGCCAATAAAAACGTTCCAGGCAGAAATCGAAGAGCGGAAACTCGACGATGAATGGCTGAGGTATGTATGAAGTGATCCGCACGGCGACCTGAGATTTCACTGTTCCTGCTCAGATCGAACATGGCTTGCTTTCGATGGCGATCGTTTGCGAAGTTCGCGTTACTTGAAATAACGTTTTGGCGCACTAGAAATGCAAGGTATACTTACTCGGGTTCACGTAAGGGAGAAGCATTTCGAGAACAACAATTGTCTCTCTGAAAACTACCGAAAAATTTAAAACGAGACCAGAATACGAAATTTCACGGATGGCGCTACAGTTTTGATAATGTAATTTACATTTAACGCTTTGCATGTAAAAAAAAAACATTTTTATTGATTACAAAAATAAACGACAAGTAATCATAACAACGACTTGCAAACACCAGTGTTTCATTCTCGTGAACTCTCATAGGTAGGGGCAGTGATATTTCGCGAAAAGATTTCGAGACAAGATAGAGTCCAAAGCGCTGTAGGGGTCATCCAGCTTCTTTGATTGGCTACACAATGTTATGGCACGGGTTAACAGTTTGCGCACGAATCATGAAGGTTCAGTGTCGGAGTTACTTAGTCCTGAGTGGCTTGGTCAAAGACGGACACGGCACCAGCAGCCAATGGAGGTGTAACAACAGCTGAGGTGTGTATATTATATTGAAGTCTACTGTATGCTCCGATTTTTACGCGAAAAGTCACCGACCCTACTCATAGGCGATGTGTCAAAAATCAGATAGTGATGCATCAAAGTGAGTAAAATTAAGAAAGCAAAATTTTTTTTGCCNGTAACAACAGCTGAGGTGTGTATATTGTATTGAAGTCTACTGTATGCTCCGATTTTTACGCGAAAAGTCACCGACCCTACCCATAGGCGATGTGTCAAAAATCAGATAGTGATGCATCAAAGTGAGTAAAATTAAGAAAGCAAAATTTTTTTTGCCGTTATAACTGTACGACACATTTAGTCTGATACAAACAGCCAACTCTAATGGTATAAAAATAATCGCAGCCTGTTTACGGTTTATTGGGCACTTCTGCAAGCCCTATTTACGATTTAATTTTTTCCTAATTTTGTATCCTTTTACCGCATGTAAAACCTACACTAAAAAAAAGATTTTGTTGAGTCAAAGAAAGTCTGTTTGGGGCAACCAAATCAGTTGTTTGAACAGGGGCAATGGCAATTGTTGTTGTTGTCGAACCTATGCCTAAAGGCCCGAGTGATACGTCGTAGCAACATCAGCTTAAGTGACTACAGACGATATTCGAATTATTTTAATTAGATACATTTCAAATACTGGACTGCATGCGCAAAAAAAAAATCTTCTAATTTTACACCTTTATTTTAAGTTTCGTGTTGTATTAGTTTTATTAGGATGGTTATAACCATTATCCAGCATCACCAAATGCACTGACAAACACAGTTACTATCCTAATTGTCACAAAAAATGCAAACGAACTCTCAAGTTGTATTTTCGAACGAAGGCGATCAGATGAGTAGGCAAACAAATATATACAGTTGAGTCAACAAAGTATTTTGTTGACAGTCTAACTTCTGGTTCAACACAGAGGTTTCTTTTATTCAAACATGTATTTTGTGAAATGGATAAAATTAAATTTTTTTGCTTTTCAAGTTTTGCGCACTCTGTTGGAACAACTAAATGTATTTTTTGGTCCTATACAAAGAAATATTTTGTTACCCTTACTCTCAGTGTACATTTTTGTGGACCTAATCACTTCATTCATGCGTCAGTAAAATGAAAATGTGAAACTGTTGGAAATCTAAATGTTTTTATATTATGCCAACGCGTACTCTAATGCGTACAAAGCAATAAAACACTTATTATATTTGAAATAAATTTAAACATTTCCTTTGGAATGCAACACGTTATAAGACTGGAGCTATTGTACCTTATGTGCTGCCAACTCATCTAAGAGTCTGCATGCCAGTTCAAACGGTAGTACATATGTAGTTAACGCGCTGTAATTTTTTTCAATGGTTGGTTTCAAAAGTGCTCACTTTACCGTGAACTTCCTATAGAAAACTGAGCCTACAGTTTTTCGCTCTAATTCTCTGCCAACCAATGCTATATTCTTCTGTGCTATGAATGAAAAATAAACATTTAAATCAACCTAAACATTAATTTCATGCGTCAATGGAGTGCAAGTAGGAATTTGCAAGGAACGTGCACATTTAAGTAATGTGGCAACTATCACTCTTACGTGCATATATCCCACAGAAACTAAATAAAACAAATTTAGTACCCACAAATTCAAACGTCTTGCTCCAATACAACGTTCAGACAAGGAACTATTTTCTCCACATCACAGCCAAACTTTTTACTTGGGAGCATTTCAGCACAGAGTAGTTAAGTATACGGAAGTGGATGTGTCGTGTATACCGCGAACACCAGCCGCACGCGCCAGCAAAATGGCGTCAATGATACGCAGTGGCGATGTTTGGGCGGCTCTGAACATCGAGGTCTTGAGAACTGATAGGAGGTGGGGGGGTGTGGGGGTGAAGCGAGATGAGTATGAAGCAGCGCCAGAATGCAAGGAAGGGGAAACTGGAGAGCCCCGAGAAAACTCGCCAACCAGCAGCCCAACCAACAGTGATTCTTTCGCAGCACGCGATAGCCAATCAGATGCAAGGCCAGTTCCCCGAAGCCTCTCGCGGCCAATCAACTAATACGTTCGCCCACATCAAAGAAGACGGTCTCGTAATTATACTTTTGAGTGATTGACTATTATGCGATGTCAGTTAGGCCGTGTTGTAATTCCTTTTGAGTGTCATTTTTTTTTTTGTAATTTGTATTTGGCACTTTGTAAATGTTTAGTTAAAACTAGTGTAATCTATGTATGTTTTTCAAGGTAAACGAAGTACTTTTGAAAGCCCTGCTTAATATCTACTTGCATGCACACTGTATTCTTACACCACATATAAAATAAGCATTCCCATGGGCCTGATCGCTTTATTCATACGTCGGTCAATTAAAAATTTGAAATTATTTGTAAAATAAATGTTTTACAAATTCTCTAATTCTTACAATGGCATGCATTAGAGAAACTAAAGCGAATACAATGATTTAAATTTTCATAAATGTTTACCTAACACTTTTAATTCAGTGTTAAGATACACTCAAGAGCCAAAAAAACTGGTATAGGCGTGCGTATGCANGATACACTCAAGAGCCAAAAAAAACTGGTATAGGCGTGCGTATGCAAATAACAGAGGTATGGAACCAATCAGAGTAACGAGTTGCGGTCGGCAGCTAGATCGGCTACTGCTGCTACAATGGCAGGTTATCAAGATTTAAGTGAGTTTGAACGTGGTGTTATAGTCGGCGCACGAGAGATGGGACATAGCATCTCCTAGGTAGCGATAACATTTGGATGTTCGCGTACGACCATTTCACGAGTGTACCGTGAATATCGGGAATCCGGTAAAACATCACATCTTCGACATTGCTGCGGCCCTGAAAAAGATCGTGAAATAACGGGACAAACGACGACTGACGAGAATCATTAAACGTGACAGACGTGCAACCCTTTCTCAAATTGGCGCAGATTGTATTTGTGGACTGCCCTGCAGGATTGATGGTGTGAATTGCCTCCTGCATACCTTCAGACATTCGTCGAGTCCATGCCACGTCGTCTTGCGGCAATTCTGCTTGCTCGGGGCCATACACGATATTAGGCAGGTGTACCAGTTTTTTTGGCTCTTCAGTGTACGAAACTACTTTCCCTCAGTCGTTACCATCTTTACTGGGTGCATGCCAGTCAGTGTTCGTTTTAAAATATATGCAAAGTGTGGGGGTGGCAGCTTTTAAGGATTGATTTCAAAAGTGCTGACTTTACCATGAACATGTATGTGTTTACGCATATATAACTTTATATTTATGTTACTTTACTTAATACATAATGACATTCAACTGTCTAGAATGCTATTCTACTATANAAAGTGCTGACTTTACCATGAACATGTATGTGTTTACGCATATATAACTTTATATTTATGTTACTTTACTTAATACACAATGACATTCAACTGTCTAGAATGCTATTCTACTATTTTTTTGTTGTTTCATGATCCCAAAATTAAATCTCAAGCGGGTCTTAGACAGTAATTATTCCGGAAAGTTGTTTAGAGAAGTTGTTTCACATTTAAAATAAAATAAATAAAACAGTTATGTAGTGAAATTGTAACTAAATAAAATTTGTGCAGTAAGATAATACCTATTTCAAGAATATTTCAGCAAATTTCTTTGTAAAATAATTATCACGAGTGGGATATACATTAGTTTATTTCGGTTACCTGAGCTGTGTGCATATTTTAAAAACTAATACAGCGATGTTTTGGTATTATGTATTACTACTTTGTCAGCAAAAATGTTTGGAAAGCCGAATTACAAAAATACGTCTTCGATTTCGTAGACAAAATAAAGCCACGTAACCATTTTTTTTTTTTTTTTACCAAAAAACGCCAATTGGAACACGGCCTCAGCGTGTAACTACGGGAAAGGAATTTTTTTACCCCGAAGGTGATTTAAAAAGTTCTCATTTTACCTGCGAACAAGCTATTGCAACGTGAGCAATCCACAAGTTGAGCACGAATTTCTCTGTTTGTCACATTCGAATGAGATCATCGCAGTTCAAAATACGCAGAGCTGGAGACAAAATAGGAGAATAGAGAAAAATAGTAATGTTATTTGTGTGCAGCGCATCGGGTGGTCTGTAGCTAATGAACTGACACGAAAAGAAATTTTCACANAAATAGTAATGTTATTTGTGTGCAGCGCATCGGGTGGTCTGTAGCTAATGAACTGACACGAAAAGAAATTTTCACACAAGAACACCGCGTTGCTTTAAATACAGAGCTCGTGTAACTGACATCAGCGTTAAAAGAGAATCTTGTTTCTTTTAGGTTGATGCTGGGAGATCAAATTTATTTGCAGGAGGTAGTAAGCAGACTTCCAGCTGCTTTCGCGGGTTAAATCACTGATTTTGTTTTACGTTTAGGATTACGTAAGCTTAGCGTATAAATTGCTTTCCAGTTAACTAAAGAGAGGAGAACAAGGATTTAGACAAGAGCGAATAAAATAATATATTGATTTTTTTTTTCCCCGNATAAAATAATATATTGATTTTTTTTTTCCCCGGTGAACGATAGGGAAGAAAGATTTATATCGCTACGAAAACACCAACATAAATATTTTAGACTACTTTCCGAAAGAAATATGGACTCATAAGAGCATTTTCCTGTCTGGGTGACTGTGTGTGTGTGAACCCCACCCCTCAACCCTTAAACTTTTGAACGGGGGAACCGAATTTCAGCAAACTCGGTACACATATAGTGCTTAGTGTGGACATGCAACTTTTCCAGTTTCCAACCACGTCAGATGCGTATTTTCAAAATAGCGGCTATTATATAATTTGGCAAAATCGATACTGTGACGTAAATACGAAATCGTAGTTCAGTCGTAACAGCTGTACTGCTGTGTAAGGCCAATAGCTAGTTGGGTAAAGGAGTACTATCGAAATGTTTTTTTAAACATATAAACAAGATAAATAACCAATAAGCCAATATGGTGTAAAAAGTATTAACGAATTTCTGATAAAAAAAGTGACACCATGGAAATTGTGGAAACTGTGGAATGAACCTCGGTAGTTCCATAGCATAAGAAGCAACCAGTTATAAAGTAGCTGGTATATCAGTAACAGCTAATAGCGTTATAAAGTAGCTGGTATATCAGCAACAGCTAATCGCAACACCGAGAGAATACGCGCTGTCTGTACTGGTGCCATCTTCTGGATCTGACAGCCCCAATCGTGATTTTGCCTATTCTACAACATGTGAACGAGTGTACTCGGATTAATATGTTATGGGATACCCCTAGTTGTCATACGGGTGTCAATAAAACAGTTGTGTTTGTTCTAATAAAAAAAAAAGTATGGAATATTTTAATGTCAATTTTTTTTCAGGACAAAAATGGAAATCGATATTTTGTCGCCAATTCATAAATTTGGTTATTGAACAATAAATGTGGTTGTAGAAAGGCGATGAAGTAAAAAAAAATTGCCGTAAATATCCCATTGTTTGCGATATGTATTCTTTGGTAAAAAAAAAACACTTTAACTATAATACCGTATTTTTCTCTGAACAGATTGCTGTATTAAAACGCTTTAGTCGCCACTTAAAGTTCTGAGCAAGCAAAAGACGCACGAAGCCTGCTGACGCTAGGGCCTATCTCCCTCGCCACCGCAACGCTTCCTTATTGCAGAATGCAATCTCGAGGTGTTTGAAATGTTCACTAGGGATGCGTCTTAAGGGTGCATATAACACGCGAGACCAGTGCCCCGTCGCCCTTACGGTCAACCTGCGTGCAGTGCTTCCGCTGCTGCGCTTTACTGTGCAAACGACATCTACTACAGTCGCATTTTACTTTACGCGATTGAAGCCGTTACTACGACCGTACTCTTTCACTTTTCTTCTACCTCTTATGGAAACTGCGCAGGCAAGCTCCAAAAATGCAATTTGTTTTTTACCCTTTTGACGATTTATTTTCTTTTAGAATACGCTTACTATGGTGAAAACGACGCATGGGACTAGATAATTGTTTTTTGTCTTTTCTGGAAAAAAATTTCATATATCAAGGAAATTTATTCGCCGAGATAAAATTCAACGCGAAAACAACGAATCTACAGAAAATACTCCCGGACAACTAACTCTTATTAAGGTTCCCGCCTACATTGCGCTTGAACCGCGTTGCTGTGTGTTTGAAATACACGTTTTTCAACGAAACTATTAAACGTGGCGTCCAATGTGTTGATCTAAGTAAAGAACGCACACTTCAGACGAAGGCTGTTGAGTGCTTTCAAGACGTCACGCACATTAGAAACACCATTTCAGAGCACTANGGCGACCCGGGCTCGTAGTGCACGAACTCCGTCAGCTCCAGTCCGGCCGTCACGAACACCTGCCGCACAGTTCGCACTTACGAGCGCGGTGCACACTCAAGGACGAATAACTTTTGAAAAATGTCACTACTCCTACCTGCATTCGCTTTAACGAGTACGCTGAGTGGAATGCTTCCCGTGAAGTTGGTAATAATGGAGTGAAATTAGTTCTACGTTTTAACGTTGCATTAGAAGTGTTAGTTACGCATTTGAAAACAATGATGTTTATTTTGCTTTCGGTTATATTTAAATGAACATATGAAAATTTGTAACATGTTTAATTTTCTAATAATTTCACAGTTTCACTGAACCGACGCACGATGAAAGTATTTAGGCCCATTGAAATGTTAATTCCATGTAAGGCGGAGGAATACACCATGTGCATACAAGTAGATCTCAAGCAGGGCTTTCAAAAGTGCTCAGTTTACCGTAAACCGTCTATAAAGGCTGCTCACAGTAAACTGAGAATTTTTGAAAGCCCTGCTTAAGATATACTTGTATATTTTTTGTGTATTCTTCCACCATATTTAAAACGTAACTTTACCATGGACCTGGTCACTTTAATCGTGCGTCGGTGTTGGATAGCTGTATTATTATTACATAAATAATTACTTTTTATTATAATTCTTACGATTACAGGCATCATAAAACAGAAAGTAAAATGAATATTTTCATATTCACAAATTATAACATAACACTTTTAATTCAATGTTTAAACATGGAACTACTTTCCCGCCGCCATTACCAATTTTACGGGGACCATACCACTCAGTGTTACGCGTTAAAATGTGTGCCTGGCAGGGATAGTGGCATTTTCCAAGGCTGATTTCAAACGACCCAATTAATCTTGAACAGCCTATAGTGTGATATTTTTCGCCGCACTTGGACGTGAAGATCTCATTAGCAAGAATTGTAATACAGCACACAATATTAACAAGAAAATATTCTCATGGCTTTCTGACGCCATATACAATGTTTAGCGGTAGCCTAATGTATTAANCACAATATTAACAAGAAAATATTCTCATGGCTTTCTGACGCCATATACAATGTTTAGCGGTAGCCTAATGTATTAATATTGTTCAACTATAAAATCTGTACTAAAAAATTATACATATAAAATTTATACAATCAATTACTTTAGACGATTTATCAAATTAGTTTTCAATTATTTTTATATTCTTCCCAGATTCTTATTTTATGTCGAAATACAAGTACGTAACATGCTGAAAATGTAGATAATACTTTTGAACTCTTGACCACCATTTAGAATCCACACAGCTGGCGTATAACGTGTGTTAGAGGTTTGGTAGACGTCACAAGCACCTTTTCTTGAATATAATAAATTTTTAACAATATATTATTTTGCATAATGGCACGTCAGAATTACAATTTTATTGCTATTGGAATGTACAAATAAAATAAACAAAAACATTTGCAGAAACATTTAACAAAGGTTATACTCTATTTTCGTATGCAAAATCATGCAGATATAACTGTTAATTGGTTGCTTGTTGTATTAGCGGATGACGGTGATTCGGCCTGCATTTTACTGTGTATTTATTATAGGCTCAGAGTTTTCCAGGAGGTGAAATTTAACGGGTAGAACAATAGCATTAGCAATACAAACGAACGGGGTTTTGAATTCTAGCTTGTACCGATGTGAAAACGCGAATTTTTCAGGTCTCTAATCATGTCTTATTCCATTTCAAGGTATGCTTAAGATTAATTTTTTTTACAAAACTGTCAAAATATCTTCATTTTAAGCTATTCTTAAAAAAAAACCCCTTAAGTCCTGAAGTTATGTTGCCAGCCCGGAGTGGTAAGATAGAGGCTGACTAACCTGCGTGAGTCTGGCGACGAGCAGGGTGCCGGGGAGGGTGTTCTCGATGAGCCAGCGGCAGCGGATGGGCACGGGGAAGGGCCCAGGGAAGTGCGGGGTGCTCAGGCTGCCCTTGTGGTGGCGAAGTACGCCGCCGCACTGCGGGGAGCCCCAGGCGCCGCCCCACAGCACCAGCGCGCACAGAACCACTGTCCGCATGACGCCGCCGCCGAACCGCTACATCCCGCCTCCCGCCTGCACACGAACACACTATTCATCACTACTAACTCCTACACAACACACACACACACACTCGCTTATAAGCGGTCCACGGTAAACTGTGCACTTTCGAAAGCCCTCCCAGATAGTATGTAAGCTTACAGCAAGTTTGCATTTGTCTTGAATCTTACTTGGCTGGGCAAGCTTCTCATATCAAGCGTGGCTCAAGCTTGATTCAAGCAGAGTATCTAATGACTCGGCACATACTCGCCAACGTCTAACTTGCAGATGGCTTGAATTATGCTTGCAGCCAGCCAATGCGAGATTGTGGCAAGTTTCAGTGATCCAGCTTGCTACAAGCTTGATACGTGGAGACTAGTAAGCTTGATTCGGAACTTGAATTGAGCCAATTATGCTGTTGGGGCAGGCTTAAGATCTACTTGTATACACATTGTGTATTCTTCAGCCACATGAAAAATTAGCATTGCCATGAGCCTGATCACTTTATCCAAGTATCGGAGAAGAGAAACGGTGCAATTATTAGAAAAATAAATATTTAACCAATTTTCTTATTGATACACTTATGTGCATTAAAAAAACCATAAACAAATGAAATAAGTTCAGTATGGGCAAATATTTACCTAACACTTTCAATGCGATGTTAAAACATGGAACTACTTTCCCTTCATCGTTACCAACTTTACCGGGCGAGTACCAGTCAATAGGTACGTTAAAACAGATGCAAATAAGGACAGTGGTATTTACCAAAGTTTGATTTTAAAGTGCTCAGTTAACCTTGACTAGACTATAATGCTAGAGACTCAGAAATTTCGCGGATTTATTTGGCAACAAGCTAGATCCCCACAGTCCTTCGCGTATTGGAAGTGGTAGACAGGCAGGGCTTAACGTCTCATAAGTGACGAAGTAATTAGAGACGGAACAAGTTACTCAGTGGAGCAGGAACAGGGAAGCCAGGGTTCGCTTGGAGAGATTTCGGGAAAGGATGGGGAACCGAAATCAGGATGGCCGGACCGCGATTGAGTCCACCCGAACCTGAGTCCAGCGCCACCTCTCTCGGTCGTGTACTCAAGCCTCCATTTTCCAGTTTCATACCAAACCAAGTAGCACCACATTCTACTCTCTTTTCCTTTGCAAGTTACACCATGATAAAGGTTATGTTGAATCAAACGAAGGTACTGCGGTGGTATAGTGGTCAGACTACTCTCCTCCCACCTATGGTACGATTCCCGGCGGACTCGCTCCCGGATTTTCGCACGTGGGAATCGTGCCGGACGATGCCGCTGG